>JAUMHM010000031.1:65835075-65856462 GCA_032362435.1 Melikaiella ostensackeni
TATAGGCTAATTATTAGTTATACAGGACGATTTTGCAGGTCATAAGGAACACGTCCATTATCATAACTCATTTTCGACAAAATATGTAGATACGACTTTTGAATTTGGGACGGCAGTATGGCCCTGACTGTTTTCATCGTAGAAATTCTGGGAAGAGTCTCACGGTCAAAGTAAGCAATGCCCGAGCAAGACCAGCGCTAACTCCAGAGTTGAGTGTAATACTTTTGCAGCTATTCTAAAAAATAATCCATTTACTGGTTCTTTACCTTATTTATAGTATATTTTAGAAGAGAACTACAAACGGTTACTATTATTTGTTTCGGTATCCGACTTGACCTTCATATCGACCGCTGCAACACATTCGTAGCCGAGGAGGTACGTGCATCGGGCAGCATTAAGATTGCTGCTTGCAATTTAAAATATTCATAATTTTTTAACCATTAATCCGACTTAGCTAAAACTTTCCAGAAAAAACTTCTTTAAACCTTAATCAACAACTTTCTCACTGAAAGTTTGCCGTTGTTTAAAATTCGCTCGATAAACGAAGCGCTTGAGTGTTGAAATTTATGATTTTTGCAAGATCTCCAAAAAAATTACCAACTTTTTTGTTCATTAAAATATTTACGTTTTTCTTTCTCAAATAGTTTCAGAAGGCTCAAGCACGTAATTTAGTCTTAATGAAATTGGAAAGTTTCAAAAATTGGCTGAGTTAGCGTGAGTTGGAGTGAAAAAAGATTGAAATTTTTATATTCGAAAAATCTACTTTTCCCCAATTACTTCAAAAACTACAAAACCTACAAACTTTTGCAAAAGAAAAAAAAGATGCGCCTTGAAATTCTCTACAAGCATCAGTCCTTAAAATTGAAATTTAAACGTTTTTCAAAATTGACTTGCTGGACAATAATTCTCCGGCTGAATCCACGCATATCACCTTTTAGTCGAGAGCAGTTCGGTTGAAGAATATTATTTGAATTACGAATTTTCGTGTTTTCAGCAAAATACTTTGAGGGGTGGTTTCAGCCTCGAAATATGAAAACAGGCCAAAATAATAAAACCTGTATATCTTATTTTTTGGTCCTCTAAAACATATCTGAGAATCAAGCAAGTCGGAGGCGAACCTAGGAATTATTCCTTGTGAGTTTAGCAGTAAACTAATAGATTTAATTAAAACTGTACAATGAAACTTACGAATTGTAGCAAATTTAGGGTGGCAAGTAGAACGTGAGTGAGATTTGTATTTTTTTTGAATTGTGGGTCTCCTTTATGATAAATGCTTGCAATTTTAGCTGCTTCTTGCAACTGAAGGAGTTCCATGGCCGATGCATCGTCGATTGAAGGTCTTCTATTTTCCTCAGCTCTCATTTATTGGTCTGTAAAGATTGTTGATCTTTTATGTGAAATGTTAGCAGATTCGAACAGAGTTAACCTTGCTTTTGCTGACTGACACGAATGACATGAAACAGAAGAAGACTTTTTATTTTTACACGAGCCGATTCGTTGTTTAATTTACATTTGGTATACTTTTCTTATAGTTAGAAAGACATTTTCTAGTAGAAGGTAGTTTCAAAGAAGAAAGTTCTTACTTTTCCCGATTTCAAAAAAATTGCCTTGGATAAAAATATACTTAATCTTTTTCTCGTAAGTTACAATTTGTATTTAAAAAGTGGGGTACTATCTCTATAAAAACTTTTTGACTATCTACTTTGTGTTTTGGGCAGAATATGAAATGTAGTTTTCAAGTAGTGTTGTGGTAAATTGTTACAAAACATTGGACTACAATTTCTGCATTTTCTACGCACGAAGTTAACTTTTTATCAAACCTGACTTTTCAGTTTTGGTATGATGGATTTTAATGAAATTGATAAAAATGGGGGTAATGGGATGGATCTTATTGGAGGACCGGCGGAAAATATTAAGGCATTTTATACAATTAGTAAAAAATTGAGATTGGCTGCATTACAGAAAGAATTCTTGATGAAGTGCAAGATTCATGGGGGTTTTTCAAAGAAGATATTTGACATTAACAAGAAAGTTTGCTCTGATTTTAACAACAAAAGAAACGAAGAAACCTTTAATGAGACCACTAATAAATTTAGGAAATCTATCTTGAATTTGGTTATATGTAAAAGATTGCCATGCACAAATACATAATCTAAATGAGAACATTACGAATACTCTAGATAAATTGAATAAACAGGTACTTTAAAAATAATTAAAAACATGAAAGAAAATTTGAGTCTTTTTCAAGACCATTCTTGACCCATGGTTTTTAAATATTTCAAACGTAGAGATTTCACAAAAGGCAATCAACATTTTAAGGTTGGTTGAGGGCTTTAGTAACAAGTATGGGGAAAAAAGTATATTCAATTCCTTGAAATCATTAAAGAAATTGAGGCTAATACTTCAAAATTACCAGATAACAAAGTAGAAGAATTCAGAGCATTTATGAGATTGTGAAACAATTTTTTGAATAATGGAGCTTCACAAAGCTTACTAGAGAAAGAATTAAAAGGAGGAATTTTTGAAAACAAAAAATTTTTTAACATGTCATTCTGAATTACTGATTACTAAGGCTGATAAAGGGAGCATTGCGATTGGGATATTAAAAAATATTTATAATCAAAAAGTGATGTATATTTTGAATGATAAAGATAGTTTTACAGTTATTCCAAATGATTCTAAGAGAATGCTTCAAAAAGATACATTTAAAATTCTAGAAAGATTAAGAATTCAAAAATGTTTGGAGAATAATATTGAAAAGTGCGATATTGACACAATTCACACTAATCTATCTTTGGCTTGTGGCCTGGTTAAAGCTCATAAATTAGATTATCCTTCACGACCAGTTAGTTAGACAATAGGTTCACCCACAAGAAAAAAAGATGAAATTCTTAGCAAAATTATCAAAGAATCAGTAAGCCTTTCAGGAAGATATATTAACATAGTGCTGCCTTTCTAAAATTCATTGAAATTGTTAAAATACCAACAAATCACATTTTTATTTCTTTTGAGGTAAATGCCATGTTTCCTAACATTCCATATGAAAGAGTTAAAATTGCCATAGAAAAAAGATGAGATATGATCAAACTTCATACTAAAATCTCGAAAAAACAATTTCTTGACGCTATTGAATACGTTTTCATTTCCGTCTATTTTAAATTCAATGGTATTTTTTATAAACAAAAATTTTGAACTCCAATACGCTCAGTCTTGTGCCCAATTTTTGCTAAAATTGTAATGGAAGATTTGGAAAATGAAGTTTTTGATCAAATTAATTTTGAGCTGAACTTTTATGCAAGATATGCTAATGATTCTGTACTTTCTTTACATGCACAAAATGTGGATATCCTACCTTATGTTTTTAATAGTATACATGCAATATTACATTCCACTGTTGAAATTAAAACGGAAGGTATAGATTGAATTTTCTTATTTGACTTTAATAAAGATTGATGAAAATTATGTTATCACTGATTGGCACAGAAAAAAAATTTGTTCGGAAAGAATACTAAATTTTAATTACAATTATTCCATTCGAAATAAAATAAAAGTTGTAAAGAATTTGATTGATAGAGCTCTTAAATTATCTCATCCAAAATTCCATGATAAGAATAAATGAGCAAACAGATTCTTTTTCTCAACCATTATCCAGTTGCCTCTATTGATAAACATATGCATAACAGAATTGTTGAAAATAAGAGTAAAAGCGATAATCAGAACAAAAACAATATACAGGATCACAATAGATTCAATACGGTTGTCTTACCTTACATACACTCACACATGGACATGACTTTAATTGGGAGGATGTTAAAATTTTATATCATGAGAGAAATCAAGAAAAGAGAGAGTTCATGGAAATGCTATTTATAAAGAGAGAAGGTAATAAAGGTATTAATTTAAAAAGAGATCTTTCGAGATATAACAAAATTTGGGATGGAGTCATCAATTGGATACATTGAGTGTAGTTTTGATCAGAATTTTGCCTATGTGCAAATCAATTTTCAATTAAAGAAAGAAATAATTGACTTTCTTTTTTATTCAAAATATTTGCCTATGTGAAAATCATTCTCAAACAAGGAATGAAATATGTACCAAAATAACAGTTGCTATTAATTATCTCTGTTTTATTTTCAGGTAATAATGGTTTTCTAATCTAGTAATGTTTTCATTATTTGTACCTGTTGTTTTCCTATAAATTATCCCTGACGAGGAAGCCTAAATTGGTTTCAAAACATGTTGGTCCCCAGTAGTATAAAAAAGACGGAGAAAAGAAAGAGTGAGAGGTTGGGTTGGCTCTTTCTTTTCTCCTTTTTTTTGTTTTTGTTATATATTTATTGTATTGTATCTCTAATAAGTAGTAAAAGTGGGTAGCCTCGTAGTCTATTTTTGATTTGTGAACTTGTTGGGTGTTCTTTTTTAGTACACAAAAAATTTTCATAAGGAAGTAAATTTCATTTCGATCTTTAAGAAACTTTAAAAGAGAGATATTAAGCAAAAATTCATTCCGATTTGCAGGGTTACCTATGAATACTGTTAAGATGCCTTTTAAGTGAGGTATTATTGATTAACTCAATTTACCAAAAGATGTCTATTTTTACTTAAATATAGTATACAAAGTTGAGGAAGTTAGCAATTTTTAGAAATGTGTTATTGTTTTCGATTATTACCTTTTTCTATTTTGAAAAATGGAATAATTTGAATAGATTGGATCTAAATCAACCTACAAATAAGAATTTGTAAGTGTTATCTTTTATGTTCTTTTTCTTCTCCCAAATGCACACCCATGTAGAGATAGCTGGTTGTTTTTTTTGTCAAAATTCCTAGACGGGTTCTAGTCGGACTCTGGTCGGGCTATTTTTGTGTTAAAGAGTACGGCCAAGTGTTTTTATAATATCATAATATTTTTGTCATAATTTTTTGCGGATATATAGATTTTGTGTCATTTTTTTCAATAAATAAAGATGGATGTTGATTCGGGTTATTTTATTGTCAACATTCTCTGTGGATACTCCGACTATTTTTTTTGTTAAAACTCCTAGGCGGCTCCTGATCGGATACTAGTCCGGTTCTAGTTGGAACCTGGTCAGGACATAACTTTGTTATGCACTCAACTTTACTTAATTTCTCTTAAGTATCCCAGGCGGAAAAGTTATGCATAGTGGAAAAAATTATCTAGTTTTCATTTGTATCATACATTATTTTGCTAAAACAAATAAAAATTATATATAATGTTGTCCACTATGCATAACTTTTCCGCCTGGGATATATAAATATAGTTTCATATAAATTAATCTCATACTATATGTTAATACGGTATATACTTGTGATTAGAGTGTAAGATAATTGGAAATAACTGGGTGATTAGTTTAGAATAATTTTTGTTTGTTAAGTCCTGTCTATAGCACTATTAATAAAAAATAATAATATCAGTAATAAATAATTATTAATTCTTCTCAATAAATAAATTAATATTAAAGTAATAACCATTACCTTTCGCATCAAAATTTCTAAATTTGTAAATTTTTGTAACACTCTATGTATGTGAATATATATCTTGCAAAATAAATACATCAGAATTTTTTCTTGATATACATTTAAATCTATGCAATTTTAAACATTTGGATTGAAATAGTAATGATTAGTTATTATAATTATTAGAACTGTTTTTAATATCCGTTTTGAATTGCGCGCCACCAGCGAATACGGCGCACGCGCATCTCGCTACACATGGCCACATTCTCTGAACGTTTCGTGCCTCCTGTTATGCGTACTCCTTGAAATCCCAATTCATTGTAGATAATATAATATTTTTCAACGTTTATAAGTAAGTAAAGTTCGCGAAAAGTAATTCGCATTTTCCTAAGAAGTATATTTTCAGAAAAAAGTAAAGTGATATGTCCCAATTTTTGAAGTGTAGTGCAGAGTGATAACCTCTTCAAGTATAATGTGCGATGATAGAGATTTCGTCGAGTTCATGTGTGATAAACTTCTCTAAAATTCTCTAACTCATGTCCACATGGACTGAGACATCGAGTTGAAAGATTGGAAAATTTAAAAAACAGAGAATATGGATCGTTTCTCTGGTTTTACGATCCATAGTGTCTTTTATTTAAATTTCCAGACTTTCAACTCGATATCTCTTTTCATGTGGACATGAGTTGGTGCAAAAAAATCGTACAGATCATATTAGTACCCGACCAGATCCTGACTAGGATAAGTCGGGTTGGTCGACCGACTAGCACCCGACTAATGTATTTTGACACAACTGATCGGTGGTGAGCCAGTTTCCCTGTCTAGCCCCGACTTTAAGTGGGGCTAACTGATCGGATACCTGACCAGCCCCCATTTGCATTTCTACACGGGCAGTGCGGCGAAACGAGATATTGGGGTTCAAAAAGTTCCAGAGGTCGTATTTCTTAACCTATTTTGAATTTTCTTTTTTAAAATTAAAGCTGATTAAATTTCAAAGAGGTCTGTCAAAGCCAATTGAGAAAAAATCACTAATTGGTTATTCAAGTTGAAAAATGACAAAAAGCCAGGGACCCTAGGGTCAAAGTTGGTGCAAAAAAGTCGCAAAATTTCAAATAATGATTGTACTCACATAGTTTGAAAAATACAAAGTAATATAATATAATACCTCTAAAATAAACACAAGATATAAAAAAGTATGAATTATTTCCAGAGGTATTCCAATTTTTCGATAACATTGAAATTTGACGGTTTTTTCAATATCTTTTGATAAAATTGCCATTTTGCCTTCAACTTGGGCTTATTAGACGCAGAATTTTATTACCTTTTGCGATATCATGAGGAACAAATTTTTATGGTAATATTTTAACAAACGCGCATGGAAAACCTGAAAATTCTGCGCGAAAATGACAAAATTTGCTTTTGTTTATCCAATTTGTTTATAAAAATAATTGCTATCATATTTTAACAACTGATAATGAGAATTTGCAATTTCTATGAACATATCAAGCAATGAAACTGAAAAAGGGGTGAAATTTGCAGAAAACTGAAAATCGATTAATTTTTTTATGATAATTGTTTATAATAATGATAATTTTATATATTTCGTAAATGTTTACCATTCAATGTTGCAGTAGAGATAAAATATAGCAATTTCAATTCAAAAAAAATTTTTTTCGATCATCAAACTACTCCGTCGTTTATTTGTTGACTGAACTTGTTTATAACAATTAATTTGATTATTATTCAAATTATTCGTATCCTGGGATTGCCCTCGCATAGATTTTCCGTTTTGTGATATTTGACAATCGTTTCTGAAGAGAAAAAAAACTGCAAAATTGCCCTTTTTACCATACTTTGCATTAAATAAATAAATATTAACAATGACAAATTTAAAAATCGCAACTCACAGATCTCTTAAAAATTTATTTAACTGTAATTTTAAAAAAAATCGTAAACGGATGAAAATTGAAGGCTGTAGACTTTTTTGAACAGTAAATTCCTGATTTTCACCACTGTGCTGTAGTGTAAGAGGAAATAATTTCGTAGAAAATAAAAAGTTTCACCGTTCAAAAATGCGCGATAAGAGAATTTGTTTATAGAAATCATTTTTAACAATAATTTTGTCCTCGCTTGGTTTTCGGTCATGATTAATTATTACTTTAACACAATTCAAGGACGAAATAATTAGAAATAATGCAGTCAAACACCGAAAATGCACGAGAATGTTTTATCCAATAATTTGAGGAATTTAATCTGTAATCCAAATTTCCGTTCTTAGATGGTAAAATTACTAATTTTATGTGCTTTTGAGAAAGTATCAATTAACAGAGCTAAGTAGGTAGTATAAATATAAAAAATTATGATTTTTTGTCATTTTTCAAGTTAAGTAACAAATTGATGACTTTTTTTTAATCAGCCTCGACAGACCTCTTTGAAATTTAATCCACATCAATTCGAAAAAAGAAACTTTTACCTCTGGAACTTTTTGAGCCCCAATATCTCGTTTTGCTGTACTGTGCGTCGCCTATTTTTGTAGAAAAAATCCTCATTTTTCTATTTTTGTTTCCGCAGCTATATTTCAGCAGCCATATCCACATGTTGAAGCACTCATTAAAGTTCAACTTAATCTCTTCTGGAAAAAAAAATTATTAAGCGTCTACGGCATGTCTAAGGATTATAATCCTGAGACATTCTTGTTGCTCCTTTTTCGCATTAATAAAATTGTCAAAGTGGGATCAAGACATTTTTGAAATACCAACTTCAGTAGAAAAACGATTGAGATAATTCTCCGTCTTGCAGATTGCAGATGCAGAAGCTTCAACTAAAATAACGACCCTAATAAGTTTCTCTCGCATCTTGAACCGTGCTTAATTAATTACTCTCGCTCGAAAACTCAGCAGCATCTAGAAGGCGTATTATTTCCAATATTCACGTCGTGAAATGTGAATCGCGAGTCTTCTCAGGATTCCAGAAAATGTTTCTAATTCCACCGCTACTGGATTCCACGCCAGACTCACACAAACCAGACCTTCACATCATCGATTTTTTTTAAACTTTGGCTACTTATTTGTTTGGTAGAGAAAATATATATTTTGGCTGAGATTTCTAATGAGCCGGGAAAAAAGTTTGTCTCAAAGTCTATTTTTGAATTGTGAACTTTTTGGGTGTTCTTTTTCAGTACACAAAATTTTCATAGGAAAATAGATTTTATTTCGATCTTTAAGAAATTTCACTCGAATTTTTTTTTAAGTTATTGCACTTTTTTTATTTTGGACACTTTTTGAGTCACTAAAACACAAATTGCATCAGTTCACTAAAGGTTGTACTGCTTAGCTCGGCTTGAATCAAATTGACTGAAACTCTTTTTTTTTTTTGGTGTAAAAAAACCCCGGGAATCCAAATTTTGACAGGGTGGCCACTATTTTTATAATTTTCGTCTCCCGGCTTTCTCCAGGTCAAAGGAAAAATTGATACATGCGTCCAAAACTACGACCCAAAATAGATTTATAAGTGTAAACATCTCTGATAAACATTAAATTAAACTAAAATCTTACATAAATCAAAGAATACATATATTTTTGTGAAATCTTCAAAACATTTAGAAATATTTCACAAAGATTTCAAAATGGTTTCAAAAGATTGCAAAAGATTTCAAAGATTTCAAAGAATTGCAAACAAACGTTAACTTAAATTAAGATAAATCAAAGAATGAATAAAAAGTTTTCAAAGACTTCAAAAGATTTTACAAAAATATCTAAGATTTATTTACTGTTTAATAGTGAGTAAAAGTTGTATTTTCCCAACAGTAGTAAGACATGCACATTTTAGCCTGATCGGATAATATCTTCTGTTCTGTGCAAACATCTAAAAATTCAAATTTTGAAAAAGTTTAAAAAATTTGTTTATGGGCCAAAAAATTATGTTGAATTTTTTTAGGTACAGTTTCTAATAGTGGAAAATAATATAAAACTAGAAAAAAAACAACAAATTTGGGTACAAGTTGGAATTTTTTTTTAAATGTGCAGAAAGCGAGTTTTTTGGATTTGAGAATGCTGATAATGAAATGGTGCGGGATTCGGAAAAGTGGAAAGACTGTATGAGAGACTTTTTCAAGAAATTGTATGCAGTAAAAAAAAAAGGATCATTTTTGTCGCAGAGCATTTTGCTCATTCTGGCCGATCAAAATGCTCTTGATTTCGGTATCATTTTTGTTACATATCAAAATGATATTGATTTCCGTTTCATTTTGAACATTTTTTTTACTGTGTGGAGGTCAAGCTATGGAGCATAACAACTGTGCACAGTAAAAACTAATCTTCAAAATGATACGGGAATCAATATAACTTTGATATGCAACAAGAATGATACCGAAATTAAGAGAATTTTGATCGGCCGGAATTAATGATCGATTTTTGAGGTCATAATGATTTGATTCAGGTTCATGTATAATTAAGTCAAGTCAAGATGGCCGACGTTCTTGGAGTACTTTAGCTTATATACGAGCTTTTTATGAATTCTGATCGTGCAGTGTACTTAAAAAGTTAAAAAATAACGAAACTTGATAACAGAATATATCTTCTGTTAAGTTTAGTTGTCACTTGCACGCGTTTAGACAAAATATTCAGGTTATTACATCTGCACCAAAAACTGGCGGACATTTTGCTTATGCTGACAGATGACCCTGAAAGCTGATCAAAATGATCTGCTTTCAGGCATTTCGCCGTCTAGCAAAGTTTTACTAACATGACGAACGCGTCTCATTTTTAAATCGAAAACTCGAGTAAAGAATTTTTGACAAACTTGTACAACGTCGCCATTCATTGGTTTCAGAAAATAACTCAGAGTTATTGAACGCTTCCTCCCCCAAATTATCTATCTTCGGATGTTTTCTAATTAGTTCTTCTACTGCTAACATGTGACAAAGCTGTATATCTTGGGCCACTTTGGTTTTGCGAAAGAATTTGCCCTAAGTTTTTTGACGTCCGAAAATTTTATTTTATTACAGCAGAAAGTCTTAGTCAAGCTGGGTCGACTCCCATGGGCGCGTTTGACCATTCATACTTTTGTAGTTATCCGCCTCCTGTTAGATGGCTCTACTGCAGAGTCAGAAGTGGGGGTAATATTCTGTTCAAAATTTTCGCACCCACCATTTTAATGCCCTGTGAAGTTATGTCGCACATGTAGCTGCATGTCATCGTCAAGTTCATGCGTTCTGTATTTCTTCATCTATTGGAGAATAAATGCATAATTGTACAAAATTATCTCAAAAATGTTAAATGTTACTTTTTTCGTGCTAAATTTGCATAATTTTGCATTAATTCGTTCATTTTCTGTTATTTTGAATTCATAAAATTCATTTAAATAATATACGCAGGTACGTGCACCAACACATAGCTACATTTTAGTCCGCGACTCCCTTGTAAATGCGCTACTGTCAGTATGAGTGGTCAAACGCGCTCATGGGAGTCGACCCAGCCTGGTCTTAGTTGAGGGGGTCCCTACCTTTTGGATTTTGAAAATTCGATTTTTTTATTACAATTTCTAGAAGTATAACATTTCGAAAGTATTCTCCGAAAATTTTATAAAGATCCGAGCATTATTTACGGATTACCGTATAAAATGCTTTGAAAAATCACAAGGAAAAGAAGAAGTTCTTACTTCAATCTGTGGTCTATGTAAGTATTTTGAGATGATATATACATTTTCTCTACACGTTTTCAACTTTTTTAACTTAAACGCGTTTTTTTCGAAACAAGGTTTTTAAAGTCGGTGAGTAAGATATCGCAAGAACAGCTTCGCCGATTGCTTTCAAATTTTTATCAGTTATTTTAGATATAAAACTCCTGGTATTGAACGATCTTTTTTTGTTTATGAATTTTTTCTATTATGGTCAAAAAAGGAGCCTTTTTCTTACCAAAAAAAAATGAATTTTGACTACAAAAGTCCGTCATTTCGTAAAAAATAAATATTCCTACAACTAGTTTCATTCACTTTCGGACAAAAACTGTTTACTAACGAATGCTGTTGGATTTTTTTCTTTCAGATGATTTAAACTTGAGGCACTTTGCTCATCGCAAAACGCCTTTTTTGGATCCCTCATAGATTATCTGAAACGCGCTTGCTTATCACTCTTTTATCATCAAGAAATTGTCGTAACTTCTTGAAATATGCGGTAATCGAATGTTGCATTTTGGATCCATCATTAATTGTTTTCACCATTTCTTTCATTATAGTAAGATTCAACCTCTTTATACAACGCTTTTTACAACTGGAACGTTAATGAAATAGGTTAAAGCAGTTGAGCATACATTGAAAGGAAATATCAGAAATTGAATTTCAAAGCACTATTTTGCAAGAGCGAGCGAATTAAACACAAAAATTCTTTTTCGATATCAAAAATCATTTTTTCATTTAATAAATGTTTATGTTTAACATTAAATTAATTTGAAAATAAGAAAGGTACAGTAAAATATGTAAAAGGGCTGATTTTGGACTTATTCCTCTTCTGTTGATTACGGTTATTCACAAAAGAGGACTTGTAAAGTTTTGGTCATTTTTCCGAATGAAAATAATTTTGAATTTTAAACAGGACTTAGATCATTTTGGTGAAGTACAAAGTTCCTAAAGTGGAAATTCATTTAGAATTTTTTTTTAATATAACCATGAAATATGGATTCTTAAGGTTTAAAGTTTTGCACCTACAATAGTGTATTAGATTAAATAATGCCACACTTTAAAGAAAATTTTCAACAACTTTTTTATATTGACCTACGACATTCGCTTCAGGAGTTAAAATACTCATAACTTCGTAAAAAATAGTATATTGTGTAACAAGTGTGAGAAGTGGAATAGCTTTTCATATGTAGTCGGTAAAGTGGCTGTCCTTGTTACCACGCCGCGCGCAGAAACTATTAGGTCCACCGATCTCATCTTTTGCAAGAAGATGTGTTTCGCGTGTCTCATGTTAGGAAAAATAATCTAAACCCTAATGAAAATACTCATTAGGACGTTGCTATGCAAATACATGCAAATTTAGGCCTTTTGACTCAAAATTCCCCTGTTAGCACGCCTAGCGTCAAAAAATATTAGGTCAACCCACTTCATTTTCTGCATGAAGATGTCCTTAACGTATCCAATGCGAGACAAAATAACGGAAATCCCGATGAAAATACTCGTCGAGAAGCTGCTATGAACAAACATGGAAATATAGCCTTTTTAACCCAGAATACGGGATCGGAATTTATCCAAAAAAGTGAAAAAATCTTAACCATACTCATTTCTACAAAATCCTCAAGTAAGGGCGATTGTCGCCGGCTTCGAAAACTGATTTTTCTATGTTTCAAGCAGCATTTTTTTCCCTGAAAACGAAAATCCATGTTTTTCTTTTGCAGAAATGACACAAAATAGACAAAAGTCAAATAAACAAAATTATTCCCCTCAAAAACTCCTAAATATAAGTCTGACAAAGCCTTTTCAGAATTTGAAGATTTTTCAGCTCCACAAAACAAAAAACTCGTTCAATTAAAAAATATATATTCTTTTTCTATGAATCTCAATGTTGCAGATTTTATACTCACAATCAGTTATTTCATCAGTGAGATTTAAAAGGAATTCAATTATATAACACTGTAAGCAATGATAAACAATTTAAGGCTATTCTTCTTTGATATATTAAACAATACTTTTGTAATTTGAAAAGGTTCAGATACATCAAGTGGAAACTAAAAACTCGCATTTCGTATAAGAGTGTCGAAAACAGCAAACGCGAGAACACGATAGAACGAATAAAAATGCCAATTCCCGAACGTCCGAAATGCAAAATCGAATACCATTCCGTCGCTTATATTTCTTCCTTGTACTTGTTCGAAAACTCAACAAGAATTTGAAATTGAACCCAGTTTGTAAGGAAAATTGAGCAAATCTTGTAGATTTTTTTTTACTCAATTGCCTTTTCGGGATTTCACATATCCAAAATCTCCCTTCCCACAGGAGATCATCAGACAATAAACCTTTTAGCTAAAATCCCTTGCCAAACCCCCAATTACCCCAACTCTCATAATAAGCCTCCAAGCAATGCCTGACATACTCAATCCTGTGGGTTTTTTTCTCAATCTCTAAAATCCCCTACCGCCTGCAGCCGAATTTTTATTAGAAGCGCTCGTATTCACCTGAATATTTGTTCAGGGGAGTGGAAAACTGCAGAAAACCAAAACTCCCGAGCGCATCCGGTTACCGGCAGGCAAGTTTGGATCGACAGCATCGAGTGCCCATATCCATCTCCGACCTCAAAACCTCCAGCTCGACAGTAGTTGAACCACGAAGGAGTTGAACGCAGTGAAAATGCGACTTGGTGAGTATCCCGAATGACCACCCATCCGAGCGCTAACCGCGCCCGTCCATGCTTAACATTCAAGATCTCGACGTGTCAAGAATCACCACCTAGCTACTGCTGTTGGTTTTGAACAAATTTTGTATACATGTTTAATAAATTCTCTCAAAATACAAGTAGAGCAAAAAAAATCACTAAACATGTTTAACTGCCATTTTATAATTTAGAGAAATATGTAATAAAGTTTGCTAATATTGCATATATTTTTGTATTTGTGTGATGAAAATAATAATCCTCGCATGAATCAGAGTAAAATTGCAATTTATATTAAAATTTCGATGACATTCGGACTATCTTTTAATTACTAGATGACGCTTTGTGAATTATGGCAATAAGTTCTTAATGTCCCACGCGATGGTTTTGCACCCCTTATTTCTGGATTCGCAACATGAATTCATCTTTTGTTTTCACACTTCTTCACGAAGGAAATGATCGCAGTAAATTAATTTTTCTTTCTTCAATATTCTCCGCTTCTTTTTTCAGAGGTGAAACCTTCGTTAAAGAAACTGCAGAAAAACGATTGATAAACACAGAAAACACAAGCTCATGTAATTGCATAAAATCAATTTTCTCTCTGAAATTAAAGCTGGTATTTGTTTAATCCAAACGAACATACATTGAATAAATTGACTAATATTTCATTAAACATGTCAAAACAGAGTTTTCACAAAACAAACTCTTGGCCAGTTTTGTGAAAATATGACGCACATGATTATTCCCAAAAAATCATCAGTTCGTGAAGTGGGCGGCAGACGCCCATCAAGACGAGTTTCTTAGGAGAAAGGTGGAAGGGATAATTTTGCCGTGCAGATGAAATAAAGCTTCTTAAAGAACAAAATGATATCCACTCTCTTATGAAAATTTTTTGTATACTAAAAAATAAACACCCAAAAAGTTCACAAATCAAAAATAGACTTCGAAACTGCCAGCTTTTTCGGCTCATTAGAGGCAAATGTACAATTAATGTTCAAGAAAAAAAGAAAAAAGAGGGAGAAAAAGAAAGAGATACCTACTTCTTACTCTTTCTTTTCTCCGCCTTTTTTATACTACTGGGGACCAACGTGTTTTAAAGTCAATTTAGACTTCCTCATCAGGGGTAATTTATAGAAAAACTACTGTTATAAATAATAAAACCTATATTAACTAAATTCAAATATTAACTGAAAAATAACAATAAGGAATTCAATATCAAATGTTGTTTGGTCAATTTTTCTCTTTTCTTACTGAAATCAAAAATCTTTAAAATCGAAATGAAATCTACTTTGTCATGAAAATTTTTTGTGTACTAAAAAAGAAACACCCAAAAAGTTCACAAATCAAAAATAGACTCCGAAAGTACCCGCTTTTTCGGCTCTTTAGAGGCAAATGTACAATTAATGTTCGAGAAAAAAGAGGGAGAAAAAGAGATACAAACCTCTCACTCTTTCTTTTCTCCATCTTTTTTATACTACTGGGGACCGACATGTTTCGAAGTCAATTTGGACTTCCTTATCAGGGGTAATTTATATAGGAAAGCTACACGTATAATTAATGAAACCTATTTCAACAAAATTCAAATATTAACTGAAAAATAAAAATAAAGAATTTGATATCAAATGTTGTTTGGTCAATTTTCCCATTTCCTTACTGAAATAAAACATCTTCAAGAATGTAATTAAATCTACTTTTTCATAAAAATTTTATTGTACTAAAATAGAAAAGACCAGAAATTTTTGTGTATCTGCGTATGACAAACTTTTTAAACCAAATTCAAGATAGATTTTTTCAATTTATTGGTAGTCTCATTAAAATTTTGTTTGTTTCTTTTATTGTTAAAGTCAAAACATACTTTCTTGATAATATCAAATATCTTTTCTTTGGAAAAACCCATGAATCTCGCATTTTATCAATAAAATGTGCAGTTCGGATAAGTCACATGTCACTTCAATAATGGATATTCATAAATAGTACGAGAATTAAGGCTATTTGAATCCCATTTTAAAGATTCATAAAAGTGACAAGTACCTTATCCGAACCTTATTCGAAAGTTGAGCGTCAAGGTTCAGAGAAGAACGCTGAGAGGTCAAAGGTCAGAGGTTATATCTTAAGGGTCAAATGAGATAGGTCAAAGATGAAAGCTCAGGGGTCAAATGTGAAAGTAGGGGTCAAATGTGAAAGTTAGAGGTTGAAGGTTACAGGATGTAAGTTAAGGCCATGTAACAAGTGGGTCACGTGACCAGATTCCTACCTTACCGGCACTTTTTTTATTTCCCAACTTACGTTCACACAAAGCGCTACATCAAGTTGAAAATTTAAGAAACTAAATAAGACGCACTAAGAAAGGTGTGTCTGGTCCTAAAATTTTATAATTATGGAAGAAATTTTTTTGTAAACAAATTTTTTTCGCCTTTTTCATAATTATACAGACTTAGAATCACAGGATCACAGCGCTTCAGTAATTTAATTTTGAGTAAAGAAGAGAGTTTTTTCCGAAAAAACGGATTAAGAGAGGATATCATTTATTATTTAAAACTTTTTATATCATATGGGTATCTCGTGAATATTGCACAATACGCAGTTTGCTAACCTAAGTGCAAACTGAATTAATAGAGCCCAGCGAGAAAATTCAACTATTTTCATTGTATAAGTCTACTATTATATTTTTGGTTAAGAATTCATCTTTTTTTATTAAAGATTTTATTATTTGGTTTGAAAATTCATCTATTTTTGTAGAAATTTCATCTTTGTTGGTGAAAAATGAAACTTCTTTGTTGAAAATTAATCTGTTTTCGTTGAGGATTCAACTGTTTTATTGAAACTTCGTCAATTTTTTTGTTGAATTCAACTATTTTTTATTTAAAGTTGAAATATTTTTACGTTGAAGTATCAACCATTACATTTTTCATTGAGAATTCGTCTTAATTTTTTATTGAAAATTCAATAACATGAATGAAAATTCACCTATTTGGTTAAAATTGCATTTATTTGGTTTAAAATTCTACTGTTATGTTGGAAATGAAAGTCTTTTTTGGTTGATATATCCACTATTATATTTTTCGTTAAGAATTCGTCTTTTTTTATTGAAAATGCAACTGTTTGGATTAGAATTCATCTTTTTTTGGTTACAGATTTGGTTAAAAATTTGTCTTTTTTTGTTGCGAATTCAACAATTTTATTAAAAAGTCACCCATTTTGGTTGAGTTCGTCTTTTTGGGTTATAAATTCAACTATTTTCGTAGAAAATTCTACTGTTCGCTTAAAAATTAACTTTTTCGTTGAAAATTCATATTCTCAAAAATTCAACTATTTTGTGGAAAAGTCGTCATTGTGGCTTGAAAATTCCACAATTTTGTTGAAAATTCACTTGTTTTGTAAGTTCTTCTTTTTCGTTAGAAAACTAATCTTTTTTGTTGAAAATTCATCTTTTTGGATTAAACTTCCACTGTTATGCTGAAAATTAATTTTTTTTCGTTGAAATACGAATTATTACATTTTTCATTCAGAAATCGTCTTTTTTGGTTAAAAATTCAACTACTTGATTGAAAACTCACCAATTTGGTGGGAATTTATTTCTTTCTGACTGACTGAAAAATCTTTTTTGGACGAAAATTCAACTATTTTCTTGGAAATTTGTCTTTTTGGTTTAAAAATTCATCATTATTGGTTAAAAATGCAACTATTTGGTGAGAATTCATATTTTTTGGTTACAAATTCAATTATTTTGTTAAAAATTTAACAATTTTCTTGAAAAGCCATCCTTTTTGGTTGGAAATTGATCTTTTTGGGTTAATAATTCAACTATTTTGGTAGAAAATTCTATTAGGTTAAAATTTATTTTTTTTGTTGAAAGTTCATATTTTCGTGTTAAAAATTCAACTGCTTTGGAAAAAATTGGTCTTCGGGGCTTGAAAATGCAACTGTTTGGTTGAAAATTAATCTGTTTCAGTTGAGGATTCAACTATTTTGTTGAAAATTCAACTACTTGGTTGAGAATTGAACTACTTAATAACTCATTTTTTCGGTTGAAGATTTAACCACTTTCTTGAAAATTTATCTTTTTGGGTTGAAAATTTGACAATTTTGTTGAAAAATCATCTTTTCTGGTTGAAAATTCAACTGTTTTATTCGAAATTCGTCTTTTTTGGTTGAATATGAACTTATTTGCTGAAATTTCAACTATTTTGTAGAAAATTCGTCTTTCTGGCTTGAAAATACAACTGTTTGGTTGAATACAACTGTTTGGTTAAAAATTAATCTGTTTCAGTTGAAAATTCAACTATTCTGTTGGAAAGGCCACTGTTTTGTTCAAAATTTGTCTTTTTGGATTGAAAATTAACCTTTTTCCTGAAATTTCAACTATTTTGTAGAAAATGCGTCTTTGTGGATTAAAAATACAACTGTTTGGTTTAGGATTCATCTCTTGGGTTAAGAGTTCAACTTCTTGTTAAAAAAATCGTTTTTTCGGGTTAAAAATTAATTTTTTTAACTGAAAATTCATGTATTTTGTTGAGAGTTCTACTTTTCTGGCAGAAAATGAATCTTTTTTGGCTGAAAATTCATCACTTTAGTTGAATTTTTTTTTCTTCTCGACTGAAAAGTCTTTCTTGGTTGAAAACTCAACTATTTAGTTAAAAATGTATCTATTTCGTTGAAAGTGCAATATTTTAAATTGAAATATGTATTAAAAATTGAAAGCGTTTCAAATTGAATTTAGTCTAGTTAATATAAGTACATTTGAAACATCTTAGGCCCTGTTTTAGACAAAATTAGCAAATAAATCGTTTAGGAAATATTTGAAATTGGTATCATCAAAAAGAATCCTTTTCAAAGCGTCTTGTTTTCTAATGTCTTGAACTTCTCTTTATGTTTCTTCAAAAGTGAAGCGAAACTTTGTAAAAAAAAAAGGGGAAAATTGGGACGAAATTCTCAATTTTAGGTGTTTTAGGTGAATTTTTTAATTCATGGGGGAAAAACGGGCAAAAAGAGGCATTCTGTAAAAAGGGAATGAACCTTGATCCCTGATGTAGGTCAGAAACCATATATCAAAGGTCAGGGGTCAAATTTCAAAGGCATCAAAGAAATTATGTCAAAGGTCAAAATTAAAATGTGAGAGATCAAAAGTTTTCTTCGAAGGGTACTGATGGACTATTACTTCTTGCAAAACCTTAACATCGTGGCTTATATATGTAGTTTCTTTTGGGCGTACGTGCCGAGAAAAGTACGAACGCCCGACCAGCATTATAAAAGTCTTCCGCCTACGAAACCTTCAAGATTATAAAATAAATACAGAGTATCGCCGCCAAGTACTAAAAAAAAGTTGAAAAAGGTTCTAAATACCCATATCTTAGCCAAACTTGGTGGGTATATAAAGCATACTAGTGTACGAGGTTCGTTTGATAAGTTTGGTAAAAAAACAAGTAAAAAAAATTGTTTTCTCAAGTTTGCCTGTATTTCTCAACATAGTCTCCATTGATGGACACACAGTCCAGCGAGATTCCATTTTTATAACCCTTCAGAAAAGTAATATTTTTCGAGGTCTGCAAGATACGCATTTACGGCATCGATTACTTCTTCATTGGACGAGAATCTCTTTCCACCGAGCCAGGTCTTCAAGTTGGGTAACAGGGAGAAGTCGCACGGAGCCAAGCCTGGATGGATGAGGAATCAATTCGAAGTCCAGTTTGTGTATTTGTGCCATTGCGATTGCAAAGTCATGAGCCGGTGCGTTGTCGCGATGAAACAGCACTTTCTTGTGCGCCATCACCACATACTGTGACCATCACCTTCCCAGCTGACAAAACAGTCTTCGCCTTCTTTGGTGTTCTTTCACCAGGCAGTACTCGCTGCTTTGACTGCTGCTTTGCCATCTGAAGACTATAATTTTCTTCCTATGATTGAAAAACTTTGACAATCACATCTCATTTTACGATTTTACATATTAATCAGGACGAAATAAATTCGCAATTGCATCCGTCAGAAAAGAAGAGTTAAAAACGTAACTTTGAAATGCAGATCAAGCTAAAGCCTGCACGAAATTTCAACGAAATGAAGTCAAACTTTTGTTTTAGAAATATGTCATCATATTCTAAAAGTAGTTTCAGTAAATTTGAAATTTGTTGATTTATAATGAAAATTTTTCATTACTCAGTCATTTTCACTCATTTTTTAATGGTTTCTAACATGCAGACGCACCTGAAACTAAAACCAATCTATTGATTTCGATGAAACTTTGCAGAGATATAGTAAATAAGGTGTACATATGCCGCTTTTCAGGAGAAGGTGATCCAAAAACAAATCATGGAGTTACATTTTTATTTGTCAAAAAATTTACCATTTTTAACATGCAGACATACCGACAGCCAAAACCAGTCAATCGATTTTGATGAAACTATGCATAAATATAGTAAAAACGTGTACATATGCCGATTTTCAACGAGATAGTAATAGATCAACATACTATGAAGTTAGATTTGAATTTATCAAATTTACTATTTTAAACATGCAGATGCGCTGACAGCCAAAAGTAGGTGATCGATTAATTCTTTTATACATAACCATCGTTAACTAAATAATGTACCCTTTAATTTAATAAACCAGCGTGGTTCAGAAAATAATATAAACCGAACATTGTGTTTATTTATAGTTAACCCAAAACTTTTACCCAATATCGTTGTAAAACTCTTGTAAATTGATAAGCATAATGAAATTCAAATTTCCAATTTCATCTTTGCTTGCTTTAAAAACCTATGATTAATATATCCGAATGCGGCTAAAAAAAGATCTTAACCATCAATCTCAATTCATGAATATTCATTTAATTCTGAGTGAGAAAAATACACAAACCTATCATCGACTATGTTATACTGATTTTTTACCATATTCTTGGAGAAAATTGTTCACATTAATTATTTAATGAGTTAGAATGATAAAAATTGAAAGTCGGAGAAATCCATTGACTCCAAAATTTCAAAAAAGTTTGAGAAAAAGACGACTCTAGATTACAATTTTATTCCAATATTATTAGAAAAATTTATCACTAATCAAAGTGATGAAATCAAAAAATGAAGCCAAGTGTGAATAGTAGCAAATGTATAAATAGAAGTGTTTTATATTAAAAGGAATTAGTTTATAAAACAATTTTTTTATAACAAAAATAAATTGATAGTCAAGAGGAATAAAAAAAATTTAGCGGGCCTATTATTGTCTTCAGATAATAAACATAAGAGTAACAACATAACAACAACAATTACAATAAGAATAATAATAAATTATTATATTACAGGCCCGCCAAATGTTTTTTTTATTGTTTTTAACTATGAATTCATTTTTGTCATCATATAAAAAATTGTTTTGCTATAATTCGGGAAAAAGTGCTAGTTTTTCTACCTGTTTTCTGTGTAAAAAGTGACCGATTTGTTGTCGATGACGTCGCGCATGCGCAGTGTCGACCTTACCTGACAACGGTGAAAAAAGTAGACGGACGCAGTGAAAAAAGTAGACGGACGCAGCGAAAAAAGTGACGCACAGTGAAAAAAGTAAATAAA
>JAUMHM010000031.1:65856562-65866664 GCA_032362435.1 Melikaiella ostensackeni
GCCACCGAGCTTGTTTACCTTGCTGTATATTTTTCCATTCTTCTATAAATAACACTTTCACCTCCGACCTTAATTCCAATTTACTGTTACAAAAAGAAAAATGATTGAATCTGAAGCTTTATAATAGCTAAATAAATGAATGATTTTTCCCGGATGTTTTTATTTTGCAAATTCGATAAAAGAAATTTGGAAAAATACGAAGACATATCAGCTTTAGGAAAATAATAATAAAAATCAAATAAATATATAGATATTTTAAATAGTTTGATGGAAACTTCATGATTATTTATTTTATATATATGATAAAAATATTTCTTCTAGCAGAAAAAATATTAAAAATTTTCCAACATTTCTTTTTAAATTTTGAAAATGTTGCATCACGCAAGCCGAAATTTTCACAATAATGGTAATAAGTTGATTCAATTTTATAGAAATTTACCTTTGAAATGATCCCAAGGATATTGAAAAATGTTTATTATATTAAATTTTATCGAGGGGTTATTCACTTCTGAAATCACTAAAGTCTCGCGATCCCAAAACCTTTAAAAATCGGAATTAGCAATTCAAAATTCAAGATGTCTCACTGTGACCCGATTGTTTTTGAGTCGCTGAATCTTGGGATCTCCGACATCTTGCAAATCTTAATATGATTTTCGTGATTCTGAATCTTTAATTTTTCGATTTTCGAAAAAAAATTCCGAAGTGAATAGCCCTTCAGATTTTATTCAAATTTTAATAAAACATTGAAGTTTGAACTACTTTTGCAACATCTTCTTAAAAAATTTACAGAATGACTTGATCCTGGCTCATTTTATGGAAAATTCCGATAGCTTTTACCCAATTTAAGTGAAGAAAATTTAACTCTCATAAAATTAACATTAAAAGAACTTAAGCAATCATCGATAAACAGGTGGTGTCATGTTCCTGATCTGCAATGTAGTTTCGATTAATATTTATCACTCCAGTCTGTGATTGACGAAAAGTTTGGCACAAATAATTGTTTTCTTTAGGACATAAATTTTGTATGTATATATTATGTTAAAATTTCCATTTCTTTACCCTGGTTTGAAACAAATTCCAAAAAGACATTTTTGAATTGTTTTGGGGGAAAAATGTGGTCGAGGAAAAACCGTGAAAAACTCGGGAATTTAGAATTGCCTGATCCCTAGACACTTGAATAATGATTGTGCGTTAGGGCGTATCAAAAAAAGCTAAGTTCTTCATTCGTACTTCTAATAAGAATGTTTTAAACTTTCTTTTGGGAACAAAAAACACTTCCTAAAGTTTTATTAAGAAAAATGCTTTCTGTCTCAGCATCGTAGATATAGTCAATAGGCACTAAAAACGACACTTCTTCTTATTTGAAGACCGACAAACTTTATATTAATTATATGAATTAGTCATATCAATCTTCTCGACTATTTGACCATGAATTTAAGCGATCAGAGCGATATATGTTATCGGGAATGTATTTACAACATATTGAAATAATAATATATAATAGTAATTGTAATAATAATATAAATAGTAATAATATTATAATAATAACAAATTCATAATATATAATAACAATAATAATAATAATAATAATTGCATAATTGCAACAATAATATGTGAAGAAGGTTGATATTAA
Source organism: Melikaiella ostensackeni (assembly GCA_032362435.1). Lineage (NCBI taxonomy): Eukaryota > Metazoa > Arthropoda > Insecta > Hymenoptera > Cynipidae > Melikaiella > Melikaiella ostensackeni. The sequence goes on from JAUMHM010000031.1 coordinate 65,858,196, forward strand.
AATAATTTTTATTGCCTTACAAGAAAATGAGTTTTTTTCTATTTTTTGACAGTTTTGAAAATCATATGACTTTTTTAGTTTTCATCGAATTCAAAAATGTCATATAGATAATTTGTAAGACCTTTTGTCATCTGCCAGAATCATTAACAACAATTTCTGAAACTCTCAAACATTTTTTTAGAACAATGCGAATATTAATAGCACTAATTAACCCTTAACATTTATGTACACATAATTTTTTAATGAAGAAATAGCTCGTTTGTAAATATATAAATGAATGTATGAAAATTGTCATTATTGTAATAAAGTTACTATTTTGAATTGAGTCCTGAATCATTTTATTTTTATTAGATTTATTATTTTCTATTTTTATAAAAATTATATCTCAGACTTAAGATAGTTATAGCCCAATATGTCGAAGGCACTTTTTGAGTTGGATATTTGTACCAAACTGAGTATTCTGCAAAAGTAAGTAAAAGCAAAAGTACATGGAAAATTTTCCAGAGGTACCGGATCAGGGATCGAACCCCGGACCTGTAGTAGGAAGTCTGAGCACTTACGCGCCTGTGCCACCGAGGCTAATATTACTTTTGATTTTATTTTATTTATTTTTTATAATTATGTATTATTATCAAAATTTAAAATCAAATTACTTTTTAATTGAACTCGATCTATCGTATGTAAGTCCAATTTTCCTAACATTTATTTCAAGATACTTGAGATTTTTCCAAAATAAGGTAAAACAAAACCGTATTGAATCTATTGTAATCCTGTATATTGTTTCAGTTCTGATTATTGCTTTCACTCTTAATTTGAACAATTCTGTTATGCATATATGTTTGTCAATAAAGGCAATCGGATAATGGTTGAGAAAAACAATCTGTTTGCACAATTCAATATTTTTTCCATGGAATTTTGGATGAGATAATTTAAGAGCTCTATCTATCAAAGTCTTTACAGCTCCTATTTCGTTTTGAATGGAATGATTAGAATTAAAATTTAGTATCTTTCCCGAACAAATTGTTTTTTTGTGTCAGTCAGTGATATTATAATTTTCATCAGTCTTTATTAAGGTCAAATCAAAAAAATTCAATTTACCTTCTGTTTCAATTTCAACAGTGGAATGTAATCTTGAATGTATACTATCAAAAACATTAAGTAGGGTATCCACATTTTGTGCATGTAAAGAAAGCACAGAATCATCAACATATCATGCATAAAAGTCCAACTCAAAATTAATTTGATCAAAAACTTCATTTTCCAAATCTTGCATGACAATTTCAGCAATAATTGAGGACAAGACTGAGCCTATCGGAGTTCCAAATTTTTGTTTATAAAAAGTACCATTGAATTTAAAATAAACGGAGTTGAAAACATATTCAATTACAATAGCGTCAAGAAATTGTTTTCTTTGAAATCTTAGTATGAAGTTTGATCATATCCCATCTTTTTTCTATGGCAATTTCAACTCTTTCATAGGGAATGTTACGAAACATGGCTATCACATCAAAAGAAATAAAAATGTGATTTATTGGTATCTTAACATTCTCAAATAATTTTATAAAGGCAGCACTACGTTTTATTGATTTTTCCGAAAGGGTTACTGACTCGTTCATAATTTTGCTAAGGACACACGTGTGAAGCAATTGTCGAAATAATTTATCGTGAAGGAAAATCTGCTTTATGAGTTTTAACCAGGCCATAGGTCAAAGATAGATTAGTATGAATTGTGTCAATAACGCACCTTTCAATATTACTACCGAAAAATTTTTGAATCCTTAATCTTTCTAGATTTCAAAAATACCTTTTTCAAGCATTCTTGCAGAATCATTTGGAATAACTGTCAAATTATCTTTAACATTCAAAATATGCATATTTTTTTTTATTATAAACATTTTTTAATATCGCAACCGTAATACTCCCTTTATCAGCCTTAGTAATATGTGTGATTTACAAATTTAAATGTAGACAATATGATGTTGTTTATATAGGGCAAACAAGGCGGTCACTTAGAACGAAAAAAGAGGAACATAAAAATAATTTTCATAGATGTGCAAGTTATTATTCGGTCCATAGAAAGCATAGACTCACACATGGTCAGTCAAGACTTTAATTAGGATGATGTTAAAATGTTGTATCATGAGAGAAATAAAAAAAAGAGAGTTCATGGAAATGCTATTTATAAAGAGAGAAGGTAACAAAGCTATTCATTTAAAAAAGATATTTCGAGATACAACGAAATTTGGGATGGAGTCATTACTTGGATACATTGATTGTAGTTTTGGTCAGAATTTTGCCTATGTGCAAATCAATTTTCAATTAAAAAATTGAATACTTGACTTTGGTTTTCATTCCGAATGTTTGCCTATGTGAAAATCATTTTCAATGAAGGAATGAAATATGTACCAAAATAAGAATTGCTATTAATTATGTCCGTTTTATTTTCAGGTAATTTGGTTTTCTAATCTAACGTTTTCATTATTTGAACCTGTTGTTTTCTCATAAATTACCCCTGATGAGAAAATCTAAATTGACTTTGAAACATGTTGGTTCCCAGTAGTAAAAAAAGACGGAGAAGAGAAAGAGTGAGAGATTGGTTTGGTTGACTCTTTCTTTTTTTCTTCTTTTTTGTTGCTGTACATTATTTGTACATTTGTCTCTAATGAACCGTAAAAGCGGGTAGTTTCGAAATCTATTTTTGATTTGTGAACTTTTTAGGTGTTCTTTTTTAGTACACAACAAAATTTTCTCAAGAAAGTAGATTTCATTTCGATCTTTATCAAATCCTTTCAGAATCCTTCCGATTTTTTGGGCAGGGTTAGATTTTGCTTCGCAGAATCGTACAGGTAGATAGAATATGTTCTCACACCATACACCCAGCTTCCTCGATGCCTATCTTGTTTTCTCGGCACATTCCTGCTGCAGCTACAATGTCACGTTCACATGTGGTTTTATATTCTTTTATTTACTGTTTAGTCGCAGGGTTGATAAATATTACCTTGGAAAGTAAGAAGAGTCTGTTCCTGTAAGCAGAAAGTCTTTTCCAGTTAATAAATATTTATTTACTAAACTGGAACAATATAATTTCTGTATGAAGAAAATATAACTACTTTCATGTTTTATGAAGAGCAACCAAATTTTACAACGAGGTTTTAAAATAAAAGGTTCTTTTTCAGTTTTAACAAACGAAACAAACCATTCAACATTCTTAATGATTCACCTGACCTCTTGCCTAAGTCTAAACTGAAAATAAAATTCTTCCGTCCTAAGCAAACTTGTCCAACATATCTTCTATTCAAGTTTTATACCTACTTAGTTTCTACTATTATTTATTTTGAGGGCTGAAAAATACTTTGATCGTGCCGGTCTTTGAAAGAATGAAGGAACAGAAAATGGAGTTGGTTTCAAAAGCAAATTTTCGGAGGAAAATAATTTAATGAAAGATGAATATATAAGTGATCGAGAATTTCGATCTTCAAAGCAGAACAGAATGCACTTCCGGTGTCGTGAGCATGCAGCGTATTAACCCAGTTACGACATACATTCATACAACTTTATAACGAACGCATTATTAGGTATATATAAGCATTTACAAACGACCACTTTGAACACTGACTTCTTTGTCGGTGTCAATTATTTCACATTATGCCGCGTACTATACGATCAGAAAAGATAATATTTCACGACATGTGGGGTCGTACCTAAATAGAGCATATTATAGTTTCTATTATCTATTCTAGAATATTTGATGTTTTTCAGAAACATAGTTAAAATGAATTGGAGGCTGTCCATAAAGTACGTTAGCAATTTGAGGGAGGTAGGGGTCACGCCAAAAACTACAGTTGATAACAGGCGGGGGGCATTGGAAGTAACGTTACGAGTTTCCATAACGTTTAATATGTTTTCTGATGATAAATTTTAACAAAGCTTGCGAATTTTAACAAAGTTTGCGAATTTCGCCCAAGATGGCCGTGCAACGGTACAGTTCAACAATAACTTAAAAAGTTTGAACACCACTTTCATATTTCAGACATCACGCTCTTTATCCTATTCCCCACTTTTCCCCTTTTACAAGAATTCTTTTTTTTTCGTGTCTTCAAGAAACTTTCCCTTTTTTCCCTTTTCTCGCTTAAACGCGAACTGAATTAATGGAACCCAATAGAAAGAACCTGACTATTTTTAGTTAAAAATAACTTTTTTTTAGTTGAAATGCCTACTACTATATGTTTGACTCGGAATTCATCTCGTTTGGTTAAAAATTCTACCGTTTAGTTGAAAATTTAATTATTTTGGTGAAAATGCAACTATTCTGTTAAAAAGTCATCTTTTTTGGTCAAAAATTCAACTATTTGCTTGAAAATTTAACTATTGTGTTGAAAATTCGTCCATTTTGGTTGAAATATCAACTATTACATGTTTCTTAAGAATTCATCTTTTCAGTTGAAAATTCCACTATTTCGCAGAATGATGAACTCTTTTGTCGAAAATTTGACTATTTTGTTGAAAATTCATTTTTTTTGTTGACATTTATCTTCATTAACTAAAAGTGTAACCATTCCGTTTTTTGTTACAAATTAATATTTTAATTGAAAATTGATCTTTTCTAGTTTAAAATTCATGTATTTTGTTGAAAAAGCATCTTTCTTGGTAGAAATTTAATCTTCTTGGTTGAAAATTCATTCTCTTTGACGAAAAATGCAAGTGTTTGGTTGAAAATTGATATTTTTTGGTTGAGGATTCAACTATTATGTTGAAAATTCGTCTTTTTTGGTTCAACTCGACTGTTTTTTATTTTAAATTAAAATTTTTTTTGGTCATAAGTAGAAGATTCATCATTTTAGATGAAGAGTCAACTATTTGGTTGTAAATTAAGTTTTTTGGTGAAAATTCATATTTTTGGTTGAAACCCCAACTATTATGGTAGAACATTCAACTGTTTTGTTACAAATTGAATTTTTTGTTTGAAAACTTATGTACTTGGTAGAAAGCTAAAGTTTTTGTTGAAAAATAATATTTTAGGGTTGAAAATTCAACTCTTTTGTAGATAATTCGTCTTGTTGATTTCAAAATTCAACAATTTTGTGGAAAATTCATGTATTTTGATGAAACTTCGCCTGTTTTGATAGAAGATTAATCTTCTTGGTAGAAAGTTCACTTTAATGGCTGCAAATTTAACTATTTGATTAAAAATTTACTATTCATGGTTAAAAAATCATATTTTATTGAAAATTCATCTTTTTTGGTAGGACATTAATCTTCTTGGTAGAAGATTCAATTTTTTGATTGAAAATGTAATTATTTGGTTAAAAATTCATTTTTCTTTAAGATTCACCTCTTTGATTGAAAATTTAACAATTCTGTTTTTGGTTGAAAATGTATTCTTTATAAGTTGAAAGTCAATATTTTTAGTTGAGGATTCAACTATTTTGTTAGAAATCCGTCTTTTTTGTTTGAATTCAGCTGGTAGAAAATTATTATATTTATTATAATTATTATATACATTATTATCATTAAGTCTACCTTGCAAAGTAAACTCTTTTGTCGAAAATTCGTCTTTTTGGGTAGAATTGAATTTGACTGGTTGAAAATTCATCTTTATAGGACAAAAATCCAGCTATTTTGTTCAAAGATTAATTCTTTTGTTAAAAACTAACTATTTTGATAGTCATCTTTTTTATCGAAAATTCATCGTTTTGGATTGGAAATTCCTCTTTTGTGGTAGAAAATTCATCTTTCCTGGTTAAAAATTCGTCTTTTTTGGTTGAAAATTTATCTCTTTTGGAAGAAAATAAATCTTTTTGGTTTAAAATTGAACTATTTTATTGAAAATGCAATATATTTCGACTTGAAATCTTACGAATTGAAAGCGTCTCATAAACTAAACTCACTAGAAACGTGAAAACATAGAATAAACGTGAAATCCATGTTTAGCCAATGGCTGCGTTACTCTCGGGGGAGGGGGGCAACTATAGCTCAAAATTGGTAACGTAGTTTATGGATGACCCCTTATCGTCAACCGGAGCTATTTTGGGACAAAAAGGGCAATTTTTTCGTCTCGAGCTTCACAAAAATCTGAATTAAACTACAAATTTTTTAAATCGTTCAAACATGTTTTGTACATCCTTCTGAAGGTGTCTAGTAGGGTCCATTAGCAAGAAAATTTTTTTTTTGGAGTTGCGCAGACTTAAATTTTGTCTCATAATAGCCCCGTCAGTGTTGGGTAAGTTACTTTTTCTAAGTAACTCGTTAGAGTTACGTTACTGAAAGAAGTAACTTCAAGTTACCTAAAAGTTACTTCAAATTTAGCCCTCCCCCCAATTTAGTTTTTGACATTTTGAAATTAATGGACATAGGTAAAATACACAGGTAAGTTAAAATAAGGTAAGTTAAAATACACAGGTAAGTTGGCCCACTAATTAATTCATGAATAAATAATTAGCTACCTTGCCATGGGTGGAAACACTAACTATTTGAGAATCCATAGACTACAATTTTTCTAACTCTATACAAGTTTTACGCTACCACAAAGCAATAATTGAGTTACACCGAGTTACACTTTGAAATGATAGGTAATACAAAAAATAAAAAGTAACGATAAAGTGAGTAACTTAAAGTTACAAGTTACTGCATAAATAGTAACTAAGTTAAATTACAAGTTACTTGTCTCAAATAGTAACTAAGTTACGTTACAATTTACATGTAACGTAACTTTTCCAGTAACTGTGTTATAAGTAACGAGTTACTACCCAAAATAGAGCCCCGTGGTTGGGCCTATTTTGAGACAAGCTTTTTATTTGTCAATAATAGTAAGTAAATATTTTTTTTTGTCTAAACCACATAGATTTTTTACAGTAGGTCTTCTGGAGTAAAATTAAGAACGAATCATTAAAAAATATTAGTTTTTTTAGAAGTTTCAATTTTCTTGAAAATTACCGATTGAAAAGTTAGTTTACTGCGCATATATCATCACAACTAAATTGTCTACACTTATCTTTAATATTATTACAATAAAATGCTTCAAAAATGAGGTCAAAATTAATTGTTGACCAACTCTTCAGTTTCGACAACGAATTTCTACGCACTTATGAATTTTTTTTCTGCTTCCAGACGAAATATGCACTACTAACGTTTTATGCACTCTAAAGGCAATATTTCAAACTATATTTAGGCCTGGCGCCAAATTCAAACACTTCACCACAACGATTCTAGGGATAAAAAACTAGCTTGTCCAAAAATAGCCCCGGTTAATATTATATGCATAATTTTTATCATAGACAGCGAACTTTTCGTTTGATAAATATAAAAAGAGTAATTATGAACGCAATAACAGTAGATATGGAGACATGAGAATGACAACTAGATAGGGAACGTCCATTAATTACGTAAGAATTATTTTTGAAATTTTAGACCCCCTCCCCCATTGGGAGAATTCGTAAGATTTTTGTGACCCCCCCATCCTTTCTCTCGTAAGATTTTTTTTCACTCAATGTGTCAAAAATATATCAATTATTACAATATAACAATATATCAATTAATTTCACTGTGAACGAGATTTCATAAGATTTCAAGAGATTTGAGGAGATTTGAGAGATTTAAAGTTATTTCAAGATATACCAAAGGATTGTGGCGGATTATTAGGGATTATAAGGATTTGAGAACGATTTTCGCAGATCAAAAAAGACTCTAAGGGATTCCAAGAGATGTTACAAGGTTTCAAAATATTTCGAAAGAAATCACGTGATTTTAAATGGTTTTAAATGATATCAAAGTGATAACGAAGAATTTCGACGGACTTTTCAGGAAATTTGAAGATTTAAAAATGATTTCTGCGGTTAACGAAGGATTTTAGGAATTCCCAATGAATTTCAGGAGATTTCTTAATATCTTGGAAGAATTTTAAAAGGTTTTAGGAGAATCGAAAAGATTCTCATGGATGTCAAAGTTTTCAATGAATTTCAAAGGTATTTAAAAGATTTCAAGGGATTCCTTGAAAATTCGATGTATTTCACGGAACACAAAGGATTTTTACTGATTTCTAGGGATTTTGGAACCATCCAATTTGGTGGTTTATGAATTTGCACTTCAAATAGAGTCTTATAGTAAACGAATGTTTGTGAAATGACTCAGTGCACAGTGGGCCAGGAGACTCGATTTCGTGGCCAAAAGTCGATTCTTGAATTCGAAAGAATGAAATAGACTACTGAATTCTGAAATAATTGGTGTATTATTGACGACAGTTATCTGCTGATTGATAAATTTTTGTTTCGATAATAAAGGCACACAGAAGAAAATCTTATTGAAATTCGTAGTGCTACTGACGTTCGTGAAATACGTTTTTTAATGTTAAGAAATCGATTTCAAACCTCCTACCTCCATTTATTTCATTCACCAGGGTGTGAAATTTTCAAGAAGTCAATTGAATCTGGAATTCTCAATTGCAATCAAATACAATCACATTATTAGTGAATG
>JAUMHM010000031.1:65886460-65902007 GCA_032362435.1 Melikaiella ostensackeni
CCTCGAGAACAATTGAAATTTCGGAAAATAATGTTGACAAAAGTTGTAGACTTAGTTAAAATACACATTTTATGTTTTATCCATTTTTTTGTACGAGTGAAAATTTTCGAGATATTTGATGATAAAGATGAAAATTTCGTGTCTAGCCCCTCCCGAAAACGTGTGTCTTTTTTACCTTTTCCAGCTTTTACCCCCTTTCCAGCTTCTCGTGGGGGGCGGAAAGGCACCCTTTGTCCATCCACAAGAATAATTTTGGTCAAACCGCTTTTAAAGTCTCATGGGGAGACGTGAATAAAATTAAGTAAAAAAATATATAACTGCACTGATTGATCAACATTAATATCCCTCATCCCATTTTGATTCCAATCTTCACCTCACATGGGAATCATAAAACCGGAAGAAAAACCCCAAAAACTTTGGAAAACAAGGAAACTCAGATGCTCGACGGTGGGCGGAACGGAATAAAGCATATAAGGGTGGTTCGGTGTGGTAATAGCATAAATCCGAGCGGTGTTTCGTTCGTAAAGGGGGAAGGGGAAGGGGAAGGGACAGCAGCAGCAGCAGCAGACTCTCTCAGGCCAGTCGCCACTCGACGTCCGTACAGAACGGAAAGCAGGTCTATTCAATCGTGAAACCCATTTTTGAAAGTTCTTCCAATTTACACCTGCCATCTCCGCAGGTGTTAAATAAAAAAGAAAATATAGAATTCACCGTAGCAAAAATACAGTGCCTGAGTGGTGTGTCCCATGATGAATTCGCGATCTCGAAATGCAAGGATGAACAAGTTGAAAGAGGAAAAATGAATGATGCACGTGGACAGCACCTCTCACTGAAGACAACGACCCTGGAGATCGTGTTTGCTTCACGCTTAAAGTGCAAGGACTGTGGGGTGATAGTGCTTCTGTAGTACACTGACACTCGCGATAAGACCAATCAAGTCGAGAATCACTCTAAGGAAAGAAGCTACAATCTTTATGTACTCTCTTAAATTCTCTAGAGTTTCTTAAGTGCTGCAGGGCAGAAAGGAGGAAGTTTCAACTCTACATGACGTTTACTACAACGTGTCAAGGTCAGGCTGGTCTCTCGTGATAAAGAAGCTAAGGTTGGTTCCAAATTCAGAAGATATCTTGCAGTGTCCTTCTAATTGATGTAAGAAGATTTGTTCCCAATCAGTTCTGAAATTGGATTCATCCAAGTTTTGAAAGCAACTGGAATTCAGTGTTACCAAAAGGCAATTTCATGAATTGCAATCCTCTAGCAACAAAAGAGACAACTGTCACCATCACTAAGCCTCAACACGTGCGACGACAATAACGGCACATGTGAGCACCGGTGCGAGATTAGCGATTTGATGGAACTAGCAAAGAGCCAATCGACGAGCGGTTCGGCACGAGCCGTGAGCCAAATGAGATGGGTTGGGGTGAAGTGAAGTGAAATGAAATGGAAGAGAAGATGAAGTGGAACCAAGTGAAATGAACTGACAAGAGAAAGTGTGCTCGTCAGGTACCGAGACATCACGTGCAATATTTTTCGGTGAAATCGGATAAAACATGTGTGAGAAAAATGAAGGAGAGCAGTGAACAGTGAACACTGTATAAGTTTATAAAAAAGTTGATGTGAGTGGTTCCGGGACGAAGAATGCATTCGATGAAAATTTTTGGCGAGGTGTAAGACCGTGCGATATTTGTAAATAGCCGCGGAAAGGGAAACGCTTTCGCAATCCAATCGTGTTACAAGCGGAAAGTATACAAATGCAGACGACCAAGTTGACCAAGTTGATGATAGTGGTGTGAGAAGAAGAGTTCCGCTGTGATTACGATATTACTTTATTGGATATCGCTCCCGCCGACTCTCTGTGCGATAACGGTAAGTTTGAATGTAACGCGCTCTTGACGCAATATTCTTATACATTTGTACATAGGTACATATATGATTGTATGTTTAACGCGAGCATACATGTTGCTTTTGCGACCGCTGATCGTGGTTCGCTGACGTTTTCAATACGAGTGTTGATGAACATCTCCAAATGAAGCATTTAAGAAACACGTGCTTTTCGACTGTCAATTCAAAAACAATATATGATGGACTCCTCGCCGGACTCATACAAACCAGATGTTTACATCATCGATTTTTTTTAACTTTAACCACTTATTTGTTTGGTAGAAAAATATAGATTGCCAAAAATTTCACTCAGGATTTTTTTTTAAGTTATTGCACTGTTTTTTATTTTGGACACTTTTTAAGTCTCTAACAGACGAATTGCACCAGTTCACTGAAGGCTGTACTAGTGTACTGCTTAGCTCGGTTTTAATCAAATCAACTGAAACTCTTTTTTAAATGTAAAAAACCCCGTATAATCCAAATTTTTGAGGTCCCAATTGATTCCAACAGCTCCTTTATGCTTATTTTTCATGTTTTTTAAACAAAAATTTTAATTTTTTTTAAGGCACGATTCCCAAAAAATGCCTACCCTGATTTTCTTTATTTTATACTTCAAAATGTCCTTTTAGAGAAAAAATTAAAAAACCCTTGTACTTCACATTAATTCTCTCAAAAAGAAAATTATTTCATTTTTGCTTAAAATGTCATTTTTTTACAATTTAAGTCCATTTCTTCTTAAGGTATTGAAAACAAGTTTTAAAAATCTTCCTATTGCAAAAACATTAATCGATTGTACCTGTTTTACAATTGATTTTACATATTTTCGATGTTATCACTAATTAAGGAGCACTTAAATGAGTCTAGGCTCTATTGTTTTGATGAGAATGATTTTTTCTGTACTCTATGACGTTGTTTCGTCAACCTTTGTTTGAAAATAATTGGAAATAATCATTTTTGATACACCTTAAGGAAAAAATACATTTATAATATCTCCTTGTTAATACAACTATACGAGGATTTTTTTTAATTTTCGCGCCTAAAATTTCAACTGATTCGAGAAGTAGATTTTCTAACCATAGTAGAACTCTGTCAAATGGTTCGATGAACTGTGTGTTGCTCAGGGTAATTCATTTTATAAGGCAAAAAAAAATATTTTCGAAACTGAATTTACACACGCCATCCTAAGTCGTACAAATTTAGCTAGCCTCAGTCAACAAATTTTTCAAAAAAAAATCAAAATTGAATATGAATTAGAAGTCCCCTATTTGAGTTTTGTCTTTTTATTGATTTTTTGTTGGTTTTATTGCTTCCTCATAGAGGAAGCTTTGTAACGGAAACAATTTCGAAATTTTTTAATTTCATTTAATTAAACGTTCCTCATTGAAAAATGTCTAATACAATGTTCTAAGCAATTGCCCGGATTGTGTGGATGTGTGTGTGTGTGTGGATTACACTTTCTTGTGAACACGCTTACTTGAAGACAATTGCAGATAAATTAATGAAATTTAAAGGGCTTATTTTCACAACTAATATCTGAAAACTGACCGAAGGATTTCTAAAAATAATCATTACAATTTTTTTAGTACTTTATAATATTTTTAAAATGGGTTTTTTTATAGTAAAATTTTTTTCATTCGCATAATTCGAAGTTGATGCAAGTATATAAAAGATTCCTTGTCTTGAGAAGAATGGATTAACCTATAATATTATGAAATTTTATTGATATGATACAATCGATTAATTTTTTTTTGCTTGTAACAGGAAGATTTTAAAAACTTATTTTCGATACTTAAAGAAAAAAAACTTGAATAGCAAAAAAAAAATAAGATTTTAAGCAAAAAATAAAAAATTAAATTTTTTTCCGAAAAAAAATGTTGAAAAATTTATGTGAAGCACAAAGGTCTTTTCAATTTTTCCTCTAAAAAAACATTTTGAAGTATAAAATGATGAAATATAGAGAAAATCAGGGTAGGTTTTTTACACTAAAAAAAAAGAGTTTTAGTCAATTTGATGAAAACCGAGCTAAGTAAGCAGTACAGCCTTTAGTGAACTGGTGCAATTCGTGTTTTAGAGACTGAAAAAGTGTCGCAAAATAGAAAAATGCAATAACTTCAACAACAAAAAATTTCGAGTGAAATCTTTAGCAATATATATTTTCTCCAAAAAAGAAATAAGTAGCCAAAGTTTAGAAAAATCGATGATGTGAAGGTCTGCTTTGTGAGAGTCGGGCGTGGAATAATCCACCATATGTAAATAAAGTTGGTTTTTCTTGTGGCCTTTGGAGTTGAGCTTTAGAGTTTGTGGAATAATGCATTTAATGCATTGCGCTATAATATTATAGCCTCATTAGAGCTGTAATGATTACAAAAAGAAATACACTTTTGTGTCTAAGAACATGCAGTATACATCATACGTGATTACAACAATTTGATTTTTTTATTTGATTTTTTCTCGGTTACTAACGAATTGTGCAAACTGTAAAAACATATTTATTTAATAAATTAATTTGTTTTAATTATGTGGAAATGTCCATGTATTATTGAAATTTGACATTTATCGATAGCGTAGAAAATTGAGCTATGAAAAGCGAAAACCGCCTAAATCCATTTTCAGTTGTTACTTGTTTGTCACGTAGCATACTGAATGACAAGTGACTTTTGAAAATGGAATTAGGCGGTTCTAGCTTCTCATAGCTCAATTGTAAAAGCACTGTAAAAAAAAGTGGTTGAAAATTACGATATTGGTCATGGTAAAAAACGTCATAAAAATACCAGTGATTAACGTGGTAATTTTACCAAAAAGCAGGACTGCCACAGCCTTATTTTTAAAAAGTGACCTATTTAAACCAAAAAGTGATCAAAAGTGACTAATTTCTAACCCAAAAAGTGACTAAAATTTACTAAAAGTGACGAATGCGCATCAATAATGTGACTAAAGTTATTTTGAATTCAAATGAATTCAAAATAATTCGATGAAATTTATAAGAATTCCAGGTGAATTTTAACGAATTCAGGAGAGTTTCAGAAGAATTCAGAATCAATTCTAAACAATTCAAGTTAACTTCAAAAGAATTCAAATGTATTTTTGAAAATCCAAAAATTCTAAAAATTCCATTGATTTTAGTAAAATTAGAGTAAATTTAAAATAATTCAAGGAAATTTTAGGGACTTTGACAAAGTTCATAAAAATTTTTATGAAATGAACAAAAATTTTTAAATAAAAAAAATGATCGTCAAATTAAATAAAATGGGAGTAAACGGAATTCAGGGCAAATTCCACCGAATTTAAGTAAATTAAACAAAACAAAAATCAAACACCAATTAATTCAAAACAATTCAAGTTAAGTTTGAAAGAATTCAAATGAATTGAGAAAAATACAAAAAACTCCATTGATTTCAGTAAAGTTGAAGAGAATTTAGAAGAATTTAAGGGAACTGAAGTGACGTTGACAAAATTCATAAGAATTTGAGTGAATTGAACAAAATTTTAAAAATTAAAAAAATTTCCATCGAATTAATGAAATGGGAGTGATCAGAATTCAAGGCGAATTCATCAGAATTCAACGCAAATACAACAAATTTTAAGTGAATTGAAAAAAATTCAAGGTAATTAAAAACAGTTCAAAAATATTTTTCAAAATCATTGAAGTCATTAAATTTGGAGTGAATTTACAAAAATTCAAAAGAATTTAAAAGAATACAGGACAAATTGATAAGAATTATGGGTAAATTCCTAATTAATTGAAAAATATCTACAATATTCCATTCATTTCAGTAATATTAGAGTGAATTTAGAAGAATTCAAGGGAATTCTAAAGAATTTGATGAAATTCATTCGAATTCGACATAAATTTCGAAGAATTCAGGGTGAATTTAGATTAATTCACGTGAATAGAACAAATTTTCTTAAATTAAAAAAAAATTCCATTGAATTCATATCAACGGGAGTGAATAGAATTAGTAAATATAGAGAAATTTAAGGAAAATCAAAAAGAAATCAATGAAATTAATATAAATTCAAGGCGAATTTTAAATAATTTAACTAAGCTGAAAACAATTCCAAGGTTTTAAAAAAAAATTCAAAGGGATTTAAAATATTTTAAAAGAATACAGGATAAATTAATAAGAATTTTTGTCGAATGCCAAACTAGTTGAAAACAATCTAAAATATTTCATTTATTTCTGCAAAAGCAGAGCGAATTTAGAAGAATTCGATAAAACTGATACGAATTCAAGATTAATTTAAAAGAATTCAGGGTGACTTTAGAATAATTCAAGTGAACTAAAAACAATTCAAAACTATTTAAAAATCCATTTAATTCATTAAATTTGGAGTAAATTTAGAAGAGTTCAAGGGAAATCAAAAGTATTCGATGAAGTTCATACGAATTCAAGATGAATTTAAGATAAATCAAGTAAATGGAACAAAACTTGGTAAATCCAAAAAAATTAATTGAATTCAGATAAATGGGAGTGAATAGAATTAATGAATAAGAATCCGATAAAATTTATAAGAATTCAAAGTGAATTTAAAAATCTTGAAGGTGAATTAAAAAAGAATTTTTAATCTAAAAAGGACCCATTTAGTTTAGTGGATTTCAAGGAAATTCCAAAAAAATCAGGGTGAATTCAAATAATTCAATAAAATTCAGAAATAGGTTATAGACCTGAACTCAATAGTGGTTGCCTTGTATTCTCTGTTTAATTTCTGGAAAGAAAAGTAAATAAAATGATCTTTTCATTTTAAAAAATGACTATAGTGACATTACCTTAAAAAAGTGACTAAAAAGTGATTTGGAAAAAAAGTGACTAAAAGGGACTTAAGTGACTGTCTGGCAGCCCTGCAAAAAATTGTAAAAATTTTTGCTTTAATGTGGTAAATTTCATTTTATTCGTGCTTTTTTACACATTTTATTGTAAAGTCACAGCGTTTTCACGAAGTAAAATTACACTCATGATCGATTACACAATGGTTGAATCGTTGAAATGTACCATGTTAATCACTGGTATTTTTATATCCACTGATTTACGTGGTAATATTACACTTTTACGGTAAAATTGATACAAAATTTGGTTTTCATGTCTCAAAAATGTTGCAACTCAAAACTATACACTGAATTCGCATAATACTTTGCTTATATGAAAGTTTGTTCTTTGATATATATATATGTACAACTTGTTTTCACTTCAAATTTTCCTAAAATGAATAAAACAAACCTTAAGAATTTATCTTTATGTGCGAGTCTTACGACTTCACAAATACAAAACCGACGGATGGGAACTCTTTATAACAATTATCAAATCATTTTTAACACTATAGGTACTTTTTCTATAGTATATCATAGCTCTCTCATTTTTGAATTTTATACATAATTAAATAGTTTCTTCGTATCCCTAGAGACTTCGTAACTATAATGTGTCAAAACGATGAGCTTTTATAATTTTCTATGCTATCGATAAATTTCAAATTTCAATAATATATATAGACGTTTAATGTGGTAAGTGCGAATCGTTATAATCACGTATGATGTACGATTGTACGGCATGTTCTTAAATACAAATATGTATTTCTTTTTGTAATTGTATTGTTTACTATAAAACAACACATGTAAATAAATTTTATTCGGACTTAAAATCTTCACTTTTCAGTGTGTAAATGCATTCATACAGATTTGAGCTTTTTTTAATGAGTTATTTTTCTCAAGATAAATATAAAACTTTTATATTAAATAATACGCATGTTTTGACGTTCTTGAGAAAAGAGTTTGGCTTTTTTCCAATTTTGCTGCGATACCATGTATAGAAAAACGAGTCTTCCGGATAAAAACATGAGTTTTAAAATAATGCTTCTATCGATCAGTTTTCTCTAATAAACTACTAGTGATTGGAAGAGATAGTACACAATTTCCACTTTTAATCATTTTTCACAATTAAGTGATTAGCCAATGCCAGACAAGTGTATTATCCAGTCTTCGATGAATGCGCATAAACGACTAGACAATAAAGAAAAACAAAGCGTGTCATGTATACTCGGTCTGTCTGTGAAAACGGTGATGTATTTCCACGTGTTGTGCTAAATAGACTAGTAAGACATGCGATTAAAAGTTACGTTTTCATAATTACTGAACAGTATGCGTACACTATAAAGCTTGTGTTGCTCATTATAAGCGCCTAATTTGCATTCTTTAGCATTTATTTATTTAATTATTACAAAAAGTATAATTATGAAATAATAATTTAAACTATATTTATAAACGTTTCTCACTGGAGAAACTTTCTTTTTAGCATCCTAAATTTGATAATGATTGCAAGCACACTTTTACTGCTTTCCTTTTTGAGAGTATAAACATGACAGTTGACAGACGACAAGGAAAAACTCTTCCCAAGAAGATTTTAAGTACCGTTATAGAGGCTAGAGAAATAAGAATGGTCCCAAAAAGAATTTGGTTTCATCTATGAATCCGAAAAATACATGAGTCACTGTTTATGATTGATATAACCTTAAAACTTTTACCGTGTCTTATTGATAAAGGGGAAAAAGCGGAAATTTATAAGGAAATCTGACACGAAGCTTGATTGAGAAAGTATACTTTGGAGTAACGCTCATCTGAGAAAAATTCCACTTGCCAAAACAATCATACACTTCCTTCTCATAATAATTTATTGTAAACAACAACTTGTGATAAAAACAGCTGCTCAGAAAGCTAAAAGTGTTCTACACATGTGTTTCAGCAAAAAAAAAGTAATTTAAGAGAGAATTCTTAATGTTCTAGCTATCACTTATGAATATTTTTCAACCTAGAATTTTCGATCACCAATATTTCAAACCCAGCAACCAGTCCAAATTCATAATATTTTTAAAAACTTGTATAGCTGCTGATTATAATGTTGAGAAAGATTAACTTCGCTCCAGTGCCTAAATAATTAATAGTGATTGGTAGGATTTTATATTTGAATCGAGATGATCTATGAACTATAAATAAATTGGACCTTGAACTCATTTCTGATACAGATCAAAAGCACTTGATTTGTACTTTGAGATTAGTGAAAATATTATTCACAAAATAATGCTAGAACTAGAAATATTAGACATTTCTTCTTTAATATAAATGTAAGCTTTAGGACGTTATAAAAAGTTCTGTGCAACGTCTGCAATGACAATTAAGTTTCTAATCTCTAAACCAACCCTGAAATTAATGTTGCAATATTAGAAGAAAAAGATTCAATTGAATTTAACAATATTAAATTAAGTTAAAAGGCCATTTTTATACAAATTGTATAGGAATGTCATATGTTTTTCTGTGCGTACAGTGTTTGCCTGTCTTCACGCTATTTCAACTGTTTGCTAACGACTGATGATTTTATTTGGATCTTGATATGAAAAGAAACACTTGCCTGTTATTTGCTTCCCATATTACAGTGCGATGAAGAACTTCACAAATGTGTTGATTAGGAAAAGAATTCTCATTAATTATAGCACATATAGAATTGTATAAAGTATAGAAAATGTAATGTTTTTTACACTAATAATAATAGAGAATTCTATATGCGTTAAAAATTATGAAATGTGATTTAAATTAAAGACTTGTGGTGACTTCATGTTGTTGATCACTATAAATTATAATAAGCTAATCCTATAATTAATACAGAACTTTAACTGAAATGTTCTTATATTGCAGAAGGGATTTTCTCATTGAATGGTTCTCTGGCATCACATGAAAGTTTTCAGACTAAATTTAAAATCATCGCCTGAGCCTTTTTTTGTAAAAAGACAATTTTTGTTGTTAAAACATTATGAAATGTAGAATTTTCATACAAGTTGAGGGCAAAAGTTGCTTCAAATTTGTTTCTTTTTTATTTAATTTTATAGTTTTGTACATTCTAAAGGAATAATAGAGAGCATCATTTAAAATTTTCTTTCAGAAATCAAGCTTGTAAATATACCTACTAATTTTTTTATTTTATTCTACTTCCAGTGCATCGGTTCAACTAAATTTAAATCCGACAATTCAGTTTAAGTAACTAATAAGTGGAGCTAAAACACAACTAAAATTGTCGATAAATAAAACTTTAAAAAAAATTAAAATTGCAATAAATTATACACAGTTAAACATGACAGCTATTCACCTAACAGACAGCTCGGATAGCAATTAAGTGCTGAGCATTTACTGAGTGATTGACATAAACTTTATGTTATTTCCAAGAGCTTTTAAAGTCGAAATGAATCGACTCCATTGCCTGTTCAGAGCATATTTAAATATTTTTCAATTTTAATAAGAAAAAAGTTTTATTTTTCAACAAATTTAGTTCTGCTTGAGATTTACTTAGTTGGCAAAACTGAATTTCGGGATTTAAGTTCATTTTAAGCGAAGTGATAGAATAAAATTTAAAAAATTGTAGTATTTGCAATAATAAGCTCGATTTTTAAAACAAATTCTTAAATGATGCTGCTCATCATACCTTTAGATTGTAAAAAACTGTAAAATTATAAAAAGAACTTGGAAGCACCTTTTACCATCAACTTGTATATGCAAATTTTACATCATAATTTCTGAAAAACAAAAATGAACTTCTTTCAAAAAGGGCTCAGGCGATGATTTTAAATTTAGTCTGAAAACTTAGGTCCCGGAAGCTTTTTTTAAAGACATGCAGTGATGCTAACTTCAGATGAAGCCAGAACTCCGGTATGTGAAACTCGGAAACTACCAGTGATATCAAATTCTTCTTTGTACAAGAATTTAGTGCTAATTTAGTGCTCTCGATTTGTGCCATGCACAAAATCGGGGCACTTTTTTTACGAAAAACATGTAGTAATGCTAGCTTCAGCTGAAACCAGAACTCCGATTTGTGAAACTCGGAAATTATCAGTGATATCAAATTCTTGCGCAAGGCAGACTTTGATATCACTACTATATAATATAATATATACTACTATATAATACTACTATATAACATTACCGAGAAAAATAGGATTCGAAAAATAGGAACTGAGTCCTTCAGCTGAAACTAGCATTACTACAAGCTTTTGGTAAAAAAAAGGGTCCCGATTTTCTGCATAGCACAAATCGAGGGCACTTGATTAGTAATAAACTCCTGAGTAAAGAAGAATTTGATATCACTGGTAGTTTCCGAGTTTCACATACCGAAGTTCTGGTTTCAGCTGAAGCTAGCATTACTACAAGCTTTTGGTGAAGAAAGTGCCCCAATTTTGTGCATAGCACAGATCGAGGGCACTTAATTAACACTAAATTTCTGCGCAAAGAAGAATTTGATATCACTGATAGTTTCCGAGTTTCGCATGCCGGAGTTCTGGCTTCAGCTGAAGCTAGCATTACTACATGTTTGTAACGAAAATTACGGGACACAAAATTTTTTTCTACGGCATAAATTAGCACTAAATAAGCACTACATTCTGGCATAGTGCCCATATCGATATGACAGTGTTGTGATTTCAGCTTCCGGGACCTTGAAAACTTTCATGGGATGCCAGGAAAGAACCATAATCAACCAAAAAAACACCTATGAAAGTACCTTTCAATTAAAGCTGGTTCAGCCCCACCGTGAACCTCATTGCAGTTAATCATAAAGGGTAAAAAGTGATTCAGGCAAAAATGCTGGGAGTAATCTCGGCATGCAAAAAAAAATGAAGATCGGTAAGTGTAAAATGAAAAACTAGCGATCTTTCATTTTACCCTTACCTATCTACATTTTTTTTTGCATGCCGAGATTCCCCCAGCATATTTACCTGAATCACTTTTGTTTTTTCTGTATATACTTATTTGTGTTGACATTTTTGTCTTTTTTTATCAAGGTCGAAATGAATGCTACTTTCATATGAACTTTTTTATGCACCAAAAGCAGAACACAAAAAAGATAAATCAAAATTACACTTCCAACTACATCAACTACAAAGTTTTGTCTTTGCCAATTACAGTCTGAGAGAAGAATAACATTACCGAGAAAAATAGGATTCGAAAAATAGGAAATAAGTCCTGTTAGTCGAGGAAATCAGATCCACAATAAAAATTGCTGGAAGAATGTAAAACACTCCACCCGGAAGTGGAATGCTGCATTTAGTGGCGCTTGCGGAATAGGGCTGGAGCAGTTGCAGACTCATTTTCAGTGCGGCGCGGCGTCAGAAAGGGCTAGAAATATTCATCGTGCATTAGTTACTTTCATCGAGAATTTAAAATTTGCAGCCTCTTAGGAGCAACAGGGAATTTTTTTAAAAATTTGAAACTCAGGGTTAGGGTGAAAATTTGAAATTTTACTATGTTTAACTCAAATTTACTACGATACCTGTTCAAAATTGACTTTATTACATCAATGCAAATTTTTCTAGCTTTCGCATAGTCACTTTCGTGGCAGCTTCAAAATTTGACGCCTCTTAGAGGAACAACAGGGAGTCTTTTAGAAAATATTGAAATTAGGGGTCAGGTAAAAATTTGGAATGTTCCTGTGTTTGCCTCAAATTCACAACGGCACCTTCCGCATTGACTTTAGTACATCAATGCAAATTTTTCTAGCTTCTGCATAGTTACTTTCATGGCGGCTTCAAAATTTGACGCCTCTTAGGAAGAACAGGGAGTTTTTCAGAAAATTTTTAAGTAAGGGGTCAGGTCAAAATTGCAAATGTTCCTATTTTGCCTCAAATTCACTATGGCACCTTCAAAATTGACTTTATTATATCGATGCAAATTTTTTTAGCTTTTGCGTAGTTACTTTTATGGCGGTTTAAAAAGTTGACGCCTCTTGGGAACAACAGAAAGTTTTTTAGAAAACTTTAATGTTAGGGGCCAGGTGAAAATCGGAAATTTTCCTATACCTAATTTCCGCGCCCGCGCCCCCGCCCCCTTAGAATAGGTCGAGCGGCCGTACACTTTGTGTCGGACTACGCATAATATTTTATGCCCTGTCATCGCGTGGATTTCGGTTTCTAAGCTAGCAGTTTTCAGCCCTGAGTCTCTGAACACAATCATAGATACCTGGAGATACACTTTAAAATTTCCGGTTTTGAAAATTAGTTTCGAAATCTGCATTTTTCTCCGTGATTCTTTGAATCGAATAGGTACCAGAAAGTTGTAAAATTTAAGTGCCGGCCGTTTTACCCATTTCCATGATTTAATAGATTTTTTTATCTAAGTAGTTTTTAGCAAAGATGCAAAATTTTAGTTGCCTTTGTTTAGAAAGAGGAAATTAAAATGTAGCTCAAATTTCCACTCGATGACATGATCCCAAATACAAATCGCTCACAAAAATTGAAAAATTTATGAGTAAAGAATTTTGTGAACGATTTGGAGAGTACTGAATGAGAATAAAAAATGTTTGATTTAAAAAAATTATTCTATTGCTAGAAAATCAAGGCTGATGGTCTCGATATCACAGTATTACAGCCGCTTTTTGCTAAAAGGCCGATAAATATAAGAAGTTTTTTTTTCAATGTAATATAATAATTTCAAGCAATATCGATGTTGAAAGGACGAAAAAAATTATTAATATGTTAAAACTTTAACTAAATTTTTGACATTTTTTAAACGTTCTTGTTATTACTATCACAGAAAAAACAAAAGATAAAGTTTACATCGATTCCAGGTGAAAGGTTCGCTGCAACAAAAATTAACCTTGCCGGTTAAACTTCACATGAAGCGGAGATAATTTCGTGATTTCAAACAACAACTTTGGGACAGACTTTGAAGTAATTTTTGAAGTCCTTATCCCTCAAATATTGAACCCTCTTCTTGAATATTATCTTTTTCAACGCAATATAAGTTATATTATCTGTTAATCTCAAATATTTGAAAAGTGTTAATATAATTTAGCAATTTTTCATTCGAAATTTATAGTTTGAGACAGGTGGGTGAAAAGGCCATGTTTCGCACTATTTTTTTTATAATATCTAAACGAAGTCTTTTAAAATTTTGAAACGTGGAAAATGGCTGAAACATAAAGTGGTCAAATTTTTTCCACAATAATAATAATTAATTAAAACACTATTTTAAAACTAGTTTAGTTCATTCTTCACAGTAGAAATTTATTTCGAAATCGTTTGTATAAGCAGAAAACGCAGATATACATCATTTTCGTTCTAAAATTTACCTACACTACAAACATGATTCTTGAACACTGAAATTGGTATCTTCGTTCTAACTTTGCGGCAAGGATCCTTAAATAGGATTGTAGATAAAGTGAATTTAAAAATTGTTGCAAAAATCGAGATGATATAGCTTGACAAATCAGGAAAACAACACAGAAAAAACAGAAGTGAATTTTTGCTGAGGTTAATTTTCAAGTTGGTAAAGTTGGTAAAGTTGGATTTCTTCGCGTCGAAACAAAATAATAAAGTTGACATGGTTACCATATCCAATGTGATGGGCAAATCTTTCCACGTGAAGGTAATTTTTGTTGCAGGTAAAGATTACTTTGTAATCGGGGTAAAGATTAAACTTTGTTTTTTCTTCTGCAAAGTAGCGATAAAGAATCGGATGTAAGGCCGGGTTACCTAGACTCTTATATAGTTTTAGATAAAAGACTATAAGGCCTGCCCTAGAACTCTCGAGTGTAATGTGATTCCAGGTTAATGGAGGTCGGGATCCGCGATCGGGTCGTGTTTTGAGATCTTGGAAGGGAATCGAGATCAAAGAGGTTTTGCGATGACTGCTGTTTCCACGTACCCAAAGACCTGCATGCAGGTGCAGCGGTTATGACAATATTATGAGTACCAATCCTGTTTAGTAACCTCGCCAGGGCAGTTCTCTGACTGTATCTATTTCTATATTCGTACGCGCACATGCAACTATACTATATATATATATATATATAGATATATAGACACCATACACACGGACAAATAATATGTGCACAAATACATAGAATATACAGGTGCGCAAACTCAGACAAGGCAAGTGCTACAAATGTAAGTGCTTCATACTTTCTAACGAAACCCGACAATGGAATATTCGATACTCGATAGATCCTGGGATGTCAGATATATAATCTCATCAAGACACGATTCATCTCACGTTTGTACTGGCCTGATCCTCGAAAGTGTGTCCGACCGCAAAGTGGGCCGACCATGACACTCTTTTGCAAGTTGTCGTGTCAATGAATTTATAACTGACCAGTTTCCAAAGTCCGGAGAACAAAGCATTATCCGCTGGTGGGTGAATTCGTTAAAGCGGCTCGTTTATCTTTTTGGGTTCCTTCGGTAGATCTGGTCCTTTAAACAGGTTTTTGCCCTTCAGAATTTAGATACATACAGGTTAAGCCTGCGGGACCTGTGTCAACTTGAAAGGTATCATCTAGTGCAATTTTCTTTATGGATGGATGTTAATCTCTCTCAAAGATATATTTTTCTGCAGACAACACTCAGAGAAATGTTCTTTTGTGTCAAAAGGATGTTTCTTGACACAAATGGAATTTCCTCTTAAATTCAAGGTTAAGAGGATTTTCGTTCGTCTCAAAAAAGTAATATCCGTTCAAAACAAAACAGGCAAGGGAATGATGCTTTTGTTTCAAGACAACTTTTTCTCTGAGTGGAGGTTTCGGCAATTATTTTTGTTCATTGTGGTTGTAAAATTTTCCATAGATTTGATAGTTTCAGAGTAAAGTGAAACTCTTAAACTTTTTATACTCATGGGAAATAAAAAATTGTAATTGACAAACATGTT
>JAUMHM010000031.1:65903848-65915448 GCA_032362435.1 Melikaiella ostensackeni
AGTTCAGTGTGGAAAATTTTCGTGTAGCTGTTTGTACTACCGTAGACTCTCGCTTCCGCCTACAATCTATATGCGGCGCACAGCCTCTCTATCCAGTGGCTAGACTTGAGTATATGGTGCTGAAAAATTATTCTTATTTATCGTATACATTGTAAAACGCCGATCCTCAAAAATATGCCGAATTTGGTGTAGTTTTGAGTTGCAACATTTTTGAGACACGAAAACAAATAAAGGTACAACGAAAATTTTCATTGTACACCAGAATGATTGACCAGCGTGATTCAAGAACAAAACTGCAAATACACGTGCCTTTTACGTGAAAAATGTTGTTATAGCAATTTTACTGTGAAATCAAAAAGGGTATATTTAGTTTTAGGGAACTAAGAAATAAAAATTGGTTACGCTTATAAATTACGTTTGAATTCAAGGGTGACTAATCTACTGCTGGGACTTTGGGAATAGGGTTGCCACCCGTCTCGTTTTTCACAATTGCAGCTGGTATTTTAAGACGTATTGAATGCTTTCGACTTTTAAGACTGACTATAATAGAACATAGGTACTAAAAGCTTTGGAACAATTCTCAATTTCCTTCGGAAATATAAAATGAAATTAATAATTGAATACAAAACGATGACACTATACACGTATGTTAAAATTGAAATCACAAATTCAGAATAGAATCAATATTAACTCACAGATTAATCATATAATCACGTGTGTGGGAAAGGATTACAGATATATAAGAGCCGTAATGCAAAGTGCAAATTTAAATGTCTCTTAAGTACGATATGGAGTCGAATTTGCACGTGTGTGAAAAAGATTTGCTTGGGCATGAGAGATGCGGATTGCTTGGAATGAAATAGGGGAAGGGAAGGGTTGGTAATTGCTATATGTATAGGAATTGAATCCTTTGCATGTTGGGACCTAATACTGGCAGTGGTCACTGGTCACAGGTTTAATCAAGTGCTGAACCAATTCGAGTTTTCGAAATGAGAATTTAGTCATTGATGGGGTATCGGGTTGGTAGAATGGATTGAAATAAAGTGCGGTGAAACGAGTGTATGCATGCAAATAATACATGCTGGGATCCGAATCTTTCACCACCAGAGTGAAACTCAACAGTATTTTGCTACGGTATAAATCCCAGGAACTAGAATTTCATTACACAATTCGAAAAAATGAAGTCTAGAAATGTCATTTAGTCTCTATAATCTATATGATCACGAGACGATATGTTTAATTTTTTTGTCATTAAATTTTCAACATATTTTGTTACCATCTGTTTAAGTTATAACGATTATTATAACTGTCACGATTACTGGCTTATCGTCTATCTGATATGTATCACATTATATCTCATTAAAATTTTTGTCATAACTAAAATGCTCGTCGTATTGTGTGTTCGAGCAAAGTGCGTTAAAAACCAGAAATGTCACAGGAAGTTGCTCGAACTGTACTTACTGTAACATCTACGACTAAACTCCTTGATGCGGTCACCTGTGACATCCGCACAATGTTCGGACAATGGCCCATGGCCAAGGAGCCGCGTATGTTTTCTTTCAATGACTATGGTATACAGTTACTTTGTCTCAGAATTATGCGGTGAGCGGTCACAATAAAAAACTTCAATTTATGCAGAACACAGAAAAAAACAGAAGTGAATTTTTGTTGCGGGTAATCATTTTCAAGTGGGTAAAGTTGAATTTTTTCGCATCGAAAAAAAAAGAAGATACGATAAAGTTGAGTAGACAGAAATCGGGATAAAGTTTACACATCGTTTTTTTCTGTGAGTTGATATTACTATTGGATTATATTAAATTACATTAACATTATAGCATTGGCATTATACATGAATATTAACATTAATTGGTGCACTAACAGATGGTCATAGAAAGCGTTTATATAATTTAGTTAAAATTGCAAAACGTGCAAACTAAAGTGCCAGCTTGTGGTCCAACGTAAAATTTAGGACACATATTCTGTACATTTCTACAATAGTCTTGACTATGTAAGCCCCTAATTTTACTCGTAATTACTTGAGTAGCAAAACCGTTAACCAAGTCATTTCATGCCTCAGATTTCAGCATTCAGCGTTCGAAAATGGAAGATTATGTTATACCTAAATTCCGTGCACATTATAATTACTATCTCTGTGTGAGAAGTTACTCGCTTAGTTACTATATTTTTATTCAGAGTTAATGAGTTATAGTTTGAGAAGGGACAAACCTATTTCAGTGACGACGGTTAATGCTGCTCAATGGTCATACCTAACCGCGAACCACTTCCTATTTGCCCCTAAATTACCCCCTTTTCTCCTCACGTCCAGCATCCGATGCTCTAATAGTCTAATATCAAAAGAGGACCGCACACCGATAGAATCGTATCGTTCCGCACGTACACTGTTCAAAATTTCTGTTGTAATTTTGCAATAAATATATTGGAAGTTTATTACCAAAACGTAACGTAATTTTACAATACATGTTTTGTACGCCAAATTATGAAGAAAATGAAGGTTTAATGTATATATGGTTTGCATTACATTTTAATATAAAAATATATCTGGTCTTAGCGTTTAGTCATACATAAGTCAAGAATTAAGTATGACGAATAGGTGAACAATACTCAGAAACGCATTCTAAAGGTGAAAATTTCTTAAATGAGAAATTTCTTTTGGGTTAGCTATAAGAAATGTAATTTATTTAATTTCTTAATGATTTGTCTACTGATTTTGACAGCAATATATCTGGTGGTGTTTTTTTTTTTTATCATCAGAACCTTCTCGAACCATATGCCTGATTACTATTATTTCTTATAGTATAATAAAGCTTTGCTCTGCCTGACAATATACCAGGGTGACCCGCTAGTCTGGGCAACCGGGGAATAACCGGGAATTTTTCGAGGCCGGGAAAAATGGGGAAATGATAATGAATTTATATAGTGAACGGGAAATTTTCAAATTTATGATAGAAAACCCTTTCGTATCACTTAAAATGTCGCAAACTTCATATCATGAAATGAATAATTTTTAAGGAGTACGACTTGAAATGTTTTTGAGCTTGAAGAGTCCAATTTGTAATATTTTCAAGTACGGAATCATTCAGTTTATAATGCGTAATTCTAAAGCCGTCTACTTGTAAAACTTGTAACTTTTAAATTTAATTTTTAATCGTTAATTTTTAATTTGAAAGATTATAAATACATTTTTCAAGGCTTGAATAATTAAATACTGATAATTATTAAAAATCCTTCAATTCTTATTAAGCTGACAAAAAGGAAATTTAGATTATTAACGACTTTTTTGTGAACTGGAGAAGGGACGTTTTTTATTTTGAACTTCTAATTCGGAAGAAAATTATACTCAAAAATCCGTCCCTTCCAACTCAATAAAAATGCTCAAAATAAAAAATGTCCCTTTTCCAGTTCACAAAAAAGTCGTTAATAATCTAAATTTCCTTTCTGTCTGCTTGATAAGAATTAAAGAATTTTTAATAATTGTCAGTAATTTTGTTTGTTTTGTTGTTTTTGTAGCTTTTAACATTTGTATTGTGTTGAAAGGATGTAAATTTGGATTTCAATTTTTTTCTAAATTTTAAGGAGGAATTATTTTGTTTTTTGATTTTTAAAAAGTATAAGTTTACTCTGTTTAAAAAAGACAAGATTTTTATAAATGCTCTAATTCACAAGCACACAAAAACCTTCAAATTATAAATATTTGAAATATTATAATATTTAGATATAATCATGAAGTTTAATTTTTATATAACATAAACAACCTGAAACATGCTATCGCAATCCATAATTGAAAATTGGTTCATAAACGAAAATGTCGATGTCACCATTTTCTTGAGTCGAGTCCTCGAGAAATAGAACCTTGACAAAAGTTGTCCCCAATTATCCGATGTTTCATTTAAATAAATACTAAATATGCTTTTTTCAAATAATTTATTTATTTAAAAAAATCGTGTTTTCAAAATTTCTTTTTCTAAAAATATGGCATTTTTTAGAGTTTGTAGTTTATAGTACCTACATTATTATAATCTTGATTTAATTTTAATTTTTATTACACTTCACTACCGTAAACCGGAGATAAGCGGCGCATATGTGGTTAATGCGGCGCACCCTTAATTCTGCATTTAAAACGCGATATTGCTTCTTCTGGGTTTTGCAATTGAAGTTTTACAATTTTTATTTGAAAGCTTCTATATTTTTTACGTATTGGAAGAAGAAAATATCGCATTCAGAATTGCAGAATCAAGGATGCGCCGCTTTCCCGATTATGCGCCGATTAAGCACAGTTTACGGTATTTATCATCAAAAATATCTGGTGATCCTCGACAACTGGTGCAGCTTCGGTAATTGGTGCCTTTGCCCTACTGTTTAAATAAATATGTATAAACAATGCAGAGTTGAAATAATGTCCGTGAACTTGACATTCGTTATAACACTGTAAAAACTAGAGATCTCTTTTTTACGGTATCATTTTTTGCGTGTCCTGTTTTTGAATAGGATAACTTCATTCTTCTATTCTTAATGTAAAACAAATGACGTTGGGATCCCATCAGTGGTTTCATTTTAGTACCACTCGAGACTGTTTTGTTCTCAGTTTTATTTTCATACTCAAATTCCTTCTTTTTACAGTAAAGGAATGAGAGGCGAAAAGGGGACATTGCAACATCAACTTTATTCATCCAACTTCTCCTATTTTTAACATCATTAGCAAACTACCCAATTCAGTACCTTATTTATGAAATTGTAAGCATTAGACAAGTGCAGTGCATCGTTGTTTGTTTGAAGATGCACTCTTACTCTTTTCTTTTACTCATTTCTTTCTTAGTTTACTAAAAATACATTTGCACTCTGAATGTAGTTAACGGTTTTCTTGTTTTGCACGACAGTGCAGAACGGCTTTTGGATCGCCAAGACAAATGTTTGAAGATGATGAGAGAGACGACTCGTTCATTTCCAATGTGGTTATCCTCATGCATCGGAATGGTCATAGCCCGGAATGATCGGTAGGTGGTATAACACTATATAGAGGGATCAAGAAACAGGAAACAATAAGAATCAAACATAAATTAACTTGATGCTATTCTGTTGACCAGTTTAATAAGAAATAAACTCTTCATCTTCTCAAAGGTGCTCTGCGTGATTGATGTTCCGGTCATTCGGGGTTAGGGCCATGGGCCCATTCTGATACATGGGGGCCACCTTGGGAGTGAGCGGATCGTCTCTGACCTCATCATTTATAGATCATCAAACATCCGATCCGGTCGTTCCGGATCCGTCGTGTTTGGTCATGAAGAGGAGGTCTTTGGTCCATCCGACAAGACAAACTCTCCAGTCTCTGTTGCCGGTGGTAACGGACACGCGCGTGGTTCCTCTGGGAGAGCTAGGAAACATGTGGTGTGAACTCTTCTTTCAGAGAAGACTCGACACGATGACCTTTCTCTTGATAATACATACATGTAGATCAGAGAGAGAAGGAGGAGAACGGGGTCACTCACATGCTTCGCGCCAAATTCACCGGTACGCGGCCACGGCCCACGCAATTTTTCTTCTGCTGCTGCTGTTGATGTATTCGTAGTGCTAAGTGCTGTTCTGCTGTCTGCTCTCACGTTCATTACACAACGGTAGTCTCTTGTCAGACCTTGATCGTGAAATCACGAAACGACTGTTTCATGTTCTCATCTCACCTTGTGTCTTGCCTTCAAAGTTAATTACAAAGGAATCTCCTTTCATGGAGTCCCTTTATTGTCAAGACATGTCTTGTCTGGTATTCTCTTGTCTGATATATTCAGCAAGTCTTGCAGTGCACAGAAAAACACTGATCCTCAAAAGTACTCCTAGTCGGTGTTGTTTTGAGTTGCAACAAAAATGAGACACCGGAGAATGAGAATGCAGTTATGTTCATGTTACAGTTTCGCACTTGAAGTATTCTCATTTTGAGAATACGATGACGGAGCCAAAAACGGAGCTGAAGACGGTCAGATCAGTAATTTGTGATATCTTTCTTATCACTTCGTGTTGGTCCAATCACTACTCACAATAATAACTCTTTTAAACATCAATGCGATAGGGAGTTTATCACTACTGAAAACTGCGGTATAAAGTCTTTTTAAGGCAGCTATGAAGATTAGCCATATAAAATGCCACTTTACGGAACGAAAAAAGGTACCAAAAAGCGACTTTTTCATGCCTATGCTGGAAAAAATCTTATTTCGAGAACATAGAAAATGAGCTGCAACAAAAATGATTCCTTGTTTTTCTGTGTATAGGGAAGTTGGATTGGGCTAGGAGTTAGGAGGATGGGATTTTAGTGGCTAATTAAAGCTCAGAAAAGAGTATATGTTTAATTATTATTAAAGTACTTGATATTGAATACGAAAATACATTTCAAGTTATTGTTCTTAATGGAGGCTTGAAATGCTATCACAGTCAATCTGAAGGTATCATTTTTGCTACAACGGTGTTCAGTTGATACGAGAATCTGTATCAATATAAAGAAACAAAAGACTGTATACATTCTTGGATCATTATATGTTTCAGGTCAAACTGATACCTTCAGATTTATTTCGGTGGATCTACCTTGTCTCGATTTTTTTAAATAGCATAGCGAAGAAAGAAAACTGAACTTTCTCCAAATCTACAATTCTATAGCATAAATTCTACATCACCTATGCAATCTATTTTCTCATCTCTTCGAAAAGTGTTTCCTTTTATAGCTTCTACATATGAACACTTGCCTGACGGAGAAAAACTTTCCAACATTCTCAGATTTACGATGGATTCAAATTTTGAATGTCAAGTTGGTATTAAAAAATTTAGTGTCAATTTGGATGCCACTGACAATGCATGGGAACGTTAGATAGTAATAACTCTCAAGACATAATAATTACGTTTAAGGCCAGGAACTCAGGAAGGGTCGGGATTTAATGATTTAGGTATATTAAATCAGTACCTGTCCCAACAGACGGTGTAGTACAAACTACAAATGAGTCACGTTTAAAGGAAGCTCACGAACGTCCGTGTTTTCGAAAACGTTCCCACAGATTCGGGAACCGAAACCATCGAGAATCGAGAAACGTGATGGAGAATGCATTTATACCTAAATTTGAAAGATTTTCAAAACTGTTCACAGAAAACCATTGGTGTGAATTGTGTTGCATCTCATTCCGAAGAATGAATATTTTCATTGTGCATTCATTTGTTTTTGTGTCTCACTTTTGTTGCAACTCAATACAACACCGAATTTGCCGTACTTTTGAGGATCGGCGTTTAAAAATGTTCGATTCAGAAAGTAAAAACCCCGTCGATTCTTTAGACACGTGACGCAGAACTGGAAACGAATTCCTGATTCGGAGCTGCATTTCAAGAATTAATGACTAACACCCTCTCTCAAATAAGACAAAGGATCATATCACTCTCCACTTTTATTGTACAATTCAATGATTATTAGTGCACAAATGTTTTGATATTACCTTTATCAATCTTGATACTAAAATTATCAGTAAGATAATATTCCTCCTGAGTAAAGCTTATGTTAGTCAAGTGCAAACGGGCCATGTTAATGTGTAGGTCAGTATCATTATAAAGTGGAGATGTTTATTTTTATTCAATATGAAATTTCCTTCTAGTTACTTTTTAAATAACTTTAAATACTTGGTTATACATAAAACATATTACATTGAATAGATTATTATGTCAATATCGCCTTATGTCTTTTAGTTTTTTAAAGAATTAATTCCACGATTCTCAGAGTTACATTAATTAATCACATGATAATTAAACCATGTGAAACCACATTAATTAAGAGCATGGCAATTAAAGCCCTAATTATACGGCAATTAACAAGTGCTTCAAATTAACTCCTACAGAATAAAAGACATTTTTCTCAACCTTTATAGATTGCAATCCATGTTCTAGTGGTAAAAATTTCTATTCTTATGAATATTCTCAAAGAGAAAAATACAACCATAGTACAAATACAAAGTGATAACATAATTAGAAACTTATAGAGCAATTTAATGATTTTGTTATTTAACGACATCTTATGTAAAGTTGACAATTCTATCTATATACGATTTGTTTAAGAAATTGTTAAAATTATTTTTTATTTCAAGTAAATGTCAATCCCAGTAATAGTTAATCAAATTGTAGCAAATGATACATATTGAAACTTGCTCTCGGTGCTGCACGCCATTCGCGTAAATGTCAACTTGTCAACTTTAGGACAGCCTATGTTTTTTACGTTCATGTATAGTCTATTGCAAGAAACAAGCGCAAGAAACCAAATTCCTAATGTTTTTTTCGCTGACTCCAGTAAATACAGATTTTGATGACCCAAAAAGTGACTAATGTGCATTAATAACGTGACTCAATGTTCTTTTGAATTTAAAAGAATTCGAAAGAATTCAATGAAATTTATGAGAAGTCCAGGTGAATTTTAATAATTCAGGATAAATTCAAAAGAATTCATAGTGAATTAAAAACAATTCAAGTTAAATTCAAACAGTTCAGGGTAAATTCAAATGAATTAACAAAAAATCAATATTAATTTCAGTAAAATTAAAGTGAATTTAGGAGAATTCAGGGAAATTGAAGAGACTTTGATGAAATCCGTAAGAATCTGAGTGAATTGAACAAAATTTTAAAAATGAAAAAATTTCCAATGAATTGAATAAATTGGGATTGAACACAATTCAGGGCAAATTCAACAGAATTCAACTGAAAAAAATAAAAATAATATTTTAAAAAACGACGAATAAAAAAAATCTGAGTGAATTTAGAGGAATTGAAGGTAAATGAGAAGAATTCGATGAAATTGATAAAAATTCAAGTAAATTGAAAACAATTCAAAAATATTTGAAAAATTTATTGAATTAATTAAATTTGGAGTGAATTTAGAACAATTCAAAGGAATTCAAAAAGAATTTAATAAAATGTCTAAGAATTCAAGGTGCGTTCAAAAGACTGAATTCACAAAAACTACTAAAAAATAAAAAATCCATTCAATTGAGTATAATTTAGTGAATTTAGAAGAATTCAAGGGAATTCAAGTGAAGTTCATGAGAATTTGAGAGAATTGAACAAAATTTTAAAAAGGAAAATGTTTCCAATGAATTGAATAAATTGAGAATGAACAGAATTCGATGTGAATTTAACAGAATTTAAATGAATTGAGAAAATTAAATTTTAAAAAATTCAGTAGAATTTAAGTAAATTGAAAAAAAAATATAATAAAAAACAATGAATAAAATAACATGCGAGTAAACTTAGAGTGATTTAAGGGAAATGAGAAAAATTCGATAAAATTGATAAAAATTTTCTAAAAGTTGAAAAAATTCATTAAATTCATTAAATTTTGAGTGAACTTAGAAAAATTCAAAAAGAATTTGATGGAATTCCTAAGAGTTCAAGGTGAGTTTAAAACTTGAAGGTGAATTAAAGAAAAAAATTCATTGGATTGAATAGAACTGAGTGAATTTAGAAGAAATGAAGTGAATTCGGAAGAATTAAAAAAAATTGAAAAGAGTTATTTAAAAATCAAGAGAATTCTAAAGAATTGAAAAAATTTGGCATAAATCAATAAGAGTTCAGGATGAATTTCAAATGAATTGCAAACAATTTTTTTTAAAAATCCAAAATATTCCATTGATTTCACTAAAATTGGAGTGAATTTAAAGGAATTCAAGAGAATATAATGAAATTCATATGAATTCAAGATGAATTAAAAAGAATTCAGGATGATTTTAAATTCTCATTTATTGAAAGAAAAGTGACTAAAGTGATTTTTTTATTCAAAAAAGTGACTAAAAAGTGATTTCAGGAAAGAAAGTGACTAAAAGTGACTCAAGTGACTGTGTGGCAGCCCTGCTCATAGAGAATAGAAATGAGTGACAGAGTCCGTGAGAACCTGGAAAAGGCATGGGATTTTGTAAATGTTGGTGAAAAATCAACCTGAATTCTTAAGATTTTCTGAAATTTTTGAACATGATATATGAGTCCAGATCATGTCACACGCTGTCACAAACCCCAAGTCCAATTAGTCTCATTTTGGGGCTTGTTAAATCTCTAGGCTGTTTCTCGAGCGGCAAGCCTGGATTATGTGATTATTCTTCTCTCGTAATTTTCTCTCTGTTCCTTTAACTTCCTATCTTTTCGCAAACGTTCTCTATTCCCTCCATTATTTTTGAAGTAGGGAAGGTCTCAAATTGGACTGCAATTACAGAGGACCAGAAAAATATTTAACTGTAGTAGAAACAAGAGTAGGTGTTTCCCTCAGATTTTTGGTGGTTGAATCCGAATCCGAAAGCGGAATTTTTCTATCACGCCTAGTTTTTGAGAAAATTGAGGTCAAGCACGTTTTTGACCAAATTTTTTAACATCGTACGGCGCGAACCTGCCACTGTAGAATCTAGAGACCTAATAAGGCTCAAAATTCAATTTGAGCCATATTAGAAGTATCTAGAATGTTAAGTCCGCACCCTGAGTTGTTTAAAACAAAATGGTCTAAAACGTGTTTGACCTCGATTTTCTCAAAAACCTTACGTGATAGAAAGATTTCCCTTTTGGATACGAGTTCAGGGACCGAAAATTCACGGGAAATACCTAGTCTTGGTCCCGGTATAGTTAATCAACTTTTTTGTGGTCCTGTGTTATTTTTAAATGACTCTGATGGAACCAAGAAGAGGCCTGGAATTTTGAAATAGATATTTTAAAGCGATTTTGAATATAAATTCAGTTCCGTAATAATAATATGTATATTTTACATGAATACTTTCAATCTCGGATTTTCAAACATAAAATTATGAAGTAAGAAACGAATCTTAATGTTCTCATTAAACGAGACGGACCTGGAAATCTGGAATCATCTAAACACTTTCTCGATTAGAATGAGCCCTTCAGGCTGAGATTAGTGTCGATATTCTCGATGGATAGGAGATTATTATCAGAGGCCTGAGGACAAACGATGAACTGAGAGCGCAGGTAGCTTGAGGAGGCAGGCGCCCTGATATTTCCTTAGGTTCAGGTAATAACTGCGACCGTGAACAAGAGTCAAATCGTTCAAAAGCGCCTTAAGGTTCGTTCATTCCGACATTTTAACTTTCTCAAAAGTCTTTAAAATACAAAAAATTATAACACTTATGTAGGCAGAATATCTTAATGGCGACAGTGCTTTTATTTCAATATAATTATTCTCTATAGATGTATGATTATTTTCAACAAATAATATTCTTATCAGTTTTTGTATTTTGAATATTACTTAATTGATTTCAATTATGTGGGTGAATAAACCATAATTACGATATATCAACTTTACTGTAAGTCGATCCAGTGTAGGTTGATTCTACATAACTCGCTAAACCGGATTGAGGCACACAATACATTCACCGCCGCACCCCCATCTTTTGCTCTCAAGCTACCTTTCAATACAATACTAGATTTCTAATAATACGCCTCTGATAAACAAAAAAAAAAGGATTTAAGAATTTATATACATAACATATGAGTCCTAAAAAATAGTGTTACGTCGTAACAATTTTATTTCTTTTTATATTAATGTATGTTTTATCATTTTTTATCTGTTGTGCCCTTCGAAA
>JAUMHM010000031.1:65920065-65933727 GCA_032362435.1 Melikaiella ostensackeni
CTATATTCGTTAATAAACGATTTTGAAAAAATGTATTCCCCATTTTTCTAAATTGAACAAACACACAATCAACACCAAATAGTATAACAGAAAAAACCTTGAGCTTATACGACTTACACCTCACGGCTTACGGCTTTACGGTCATGAAAATTCACAAGATTTCTGCAAAGGCAGAAAATTTTATTTTATAAACGACACTTGTTAATCATAAAGTAAATTGGTACCGATATAACTAAACTAGCTGTCAGAAAAGTGACAGGAAAGTAAAACTTAAGATGATTTAATACTTAGATTCATTATTCATAGAAAATAAAGCGTATTTAAGAAAATTTCTATAAAAAAATAAATATTAGCAATGTTTCACTTGTTTCGTGTGAACGGTACTTAAGGTTTTAAGGTGGTGCGGTGTACCATGCAAGTGGCCTTAGGCAGTCGGTCACTGACACTGTTTCACAACTTGGGCGACGGGGACCCCGTGCATCACGTGACTATTTTCAAATTTAAAAAAACATGGAAAATTCCGGAAAAACCGGAAATTTCCACCAAAAGTTCATTTTTACCTTCTCATCTCAATTATAATAATCTAGATTCTAGAATCTCACTAGTGAGGATTACATTTTTACGAACTTAATTTCGCGGCAGAGCTTTGCGCTGAATTTTCCATTTTTATGCAAATCGTTTTCTTTATGAGATTTTTTCCCTACATTATTTATGAGCGTTTTTATAGCAGCGATAATAGAATGCATCAAGATTTTTAATTAAAAATGGTGTAGCTGTGAAAACATTCATTCTCCATATCTTATGCAAAGTTCACCTATCTTTTCTGGATTTCACAATTTCTTATATTGAATTTGTAATTTCAAGATAGAATGAAATGGCCCGTCCAATACTGTAACAGTATTTTCTTGTTTTACATATTTATGTGTAGAGTTTTTGAAAAATTACACGTATGATTGATAATGGCACGTGTAGATTGAATATGATTACTGATACCGATGTACCGATACTGTTTACAAGGAAATAATGCGAATGGTTGGTATTTTCTGCATTTTTAGCAAGTATCTAGAAAAATTTCAAAGAAATTATTGTAGAAGTCATAAGTTTATTTTTGCCTAGTTAGCCTTAGACGGAAGCATTGACCGGACGCACGTGCGAACTATATACTCGTAAAAGGGGTGGCTTACGAACTCGTAATAAAATCCAGTAGTCATTTCTGGTCCAATAGTAGTGATTTCAGAAACGACATTTACCCCACACTTAATCCCAAGCCGTCAAATTTTGATTCAAAGACTCAGAAAAAAGTACCTCTGATTCAAAGCAAATTTCTTTGAATTAAAGAAAAATATACACTGTTAAAAATGTTTGTGATTTTACAACACTTTATATGCAAAATTTAATGTAAAATTACAATGGAGGTATTGTGAAGTGGAATCACAATATTTATGGAGTAATTCTTTGACAATAAAATACGAGTATTGTAAACTTGAAAGTTGTGCGCGTGCGCCGCTGTGGAACGACGCCGCCGTCAATTGTGAGTTATTACAATTATTACACTATAATATATTTCAGAATTAAATTAGATTATGTAACTATTGTACTTACTGGAAAAAATTCAATTTAGCTTTCCATTCATTTCTATGACATGCATGCATGAGATGAATGTTCCATAACCTCAAAAAAAGTCAGGCTCAGGTTCTTTAGAACTACATCACTATAGTTCTAAAGGACCTTCTTGTCTTGACATATATGCCACATTAAGACACAAATGACTGGGAAACTAAAAAACTATGAGAAAATATAAGCCATCATGTTTTTTTGATTTTTTCGTTCACGCACGCGGTGTTGACGAAAACATGCATACTCAGCCAAAACAGCGAAATTTCACTAATTAACAGCTAAATTTCGCTGCTTTGAATTATCGGTACACAGAAAAAAGCTGGGCTTACGTCTGCCTTTTTCAGGTCTCACTTCAGTTGTTGTCGCGGCAACTTTGTGTAAATTTCTTTTTTGAATTTGAATTGAATAAGACTATTGATGAAATTTTGTTAATTAGTTTTGATGAAAAACGAATTTTAGAAGATCTTTTTGTTCGAGATTCGAGAATATGGAGGAACTAAGAGATTAGTTGTTGAGCAATAAGTTCTTTTTCTGAAAGAAAAGTTCATAAACAGAGTTTATAGGTAGAACGGCGACTGCGAGCTCACGATTTGAATTCTATATTCTGCCTTTCGAAGAAAGAGCAAAAGACGGTGAACGGTGCTGCAAAAGCTGCTGCGAACCTTTTCCACGACCTTCGGTTACTCAGTATAAATCTTAAGTGCGAAGAGGTCCGCAGGTTCATAATATAGTACTAGGCCGTAAAACGACTCAGCAAAGGGCCTCCTAAAATCTGCCATAAGATCGTTGGGTTGTACACTATGAGAAAACGAAAAAAAGAAAACTGAAAAACGAAAAAAAAGCGTCCACCCGCGTGTGATGAATGGTCGAGACTTGAAGTCATGATTACCAGGACCCTCATAACTTTCTTGAACTCTAGAGAGTGTAGAGTAGGGGAAAGGCACCAATTACCGAGGACAGGGTTTTCAAATAAGTAATTGTTTTTAAGAAGTGGTGTCACTATCTTAGCATATCGCGATCCAAAAACCATAGGTTTCAGGGTTTTAGGGTCACGATATAAGATCCCTGTAATAACGTTAACATTAACAGAATTTTTCTCTCCATAATCTGTTATCTAAGCTTTTACTTATTGTTTATAGCACAATCGTATATGACTTTCTATTTCAATCATCATTCAAGTAAGAGGAAAACTGACATTTATTAAGGCTGAGATAGTGCAAGATAGGCGTTATTATTGTGTTTCTGTAATGTCGCAATAACGCCATGTTTGCTTCTACTTCCTCGTTCTAATATCTATTGTTTAATATTTCTTTAATAATCACTCACCATTCATTCGTTGTATGGTTTTGCTGGTTCCGAGGAATCACGTAGTAATACAAATTGCATCAACATTTTACATGGTAGCATGTTGTTAATCTGAAATCATATATATCATTAGTTAGAGACGAAATACAAATATTTGTTAATTTAATTATATATATAACAAATATTGTTATTATTACTATTAGTATTGTAGCTAAATATTTCACATTGCAGGAAGTATAAATCCTCTCACTTTAGCTTGTCTTTCTCGTTTTCTATCTTAAAATAAAAAAAGTATTAGAAAAACTTATAACAACCGTAAAAAATGTTTCCGCCTCAGCTTATAACGCTCGCCTATTACAATATTGCAGTGTGTATTTGATTCTAGTAATTTCACAGCCTTTCTAGTAATTTAACGTCATTTGGCTCGATTTTTAACTCTATGAATTACATACACATTTTTATTACTACCCTTTTTCCAGTAACTATAGTAATAATGCACTCAATTCATTTTGTTTGAGACTTGGCATTTGTCCATCCTGAATCTGAAACATGTGATCATCACTTTCGATTACCTGTAGATCATGTATAGAAAGTGAGACTTAACATTTAAACATTCTGAGTCTGTAAAGAAATCTTGAACTCATTTTTACTTTAATATTGTCAACTAAATAACTCTTGTACATTAGATATTTGTAAATCATCTAATTTTTATTCTAATTAACGGATGCATGACCGGGCCTTTTGGTTTCTCTTTTCAATTCAATATTATAAATTTGTTGTTAGAATATTAATTGACATCAGTTCCAATCTTCCAATCTATTTCTAGAACAATGAATTGAGATGCAACTTTTTTCAGTTGTATAATAAAATTTATATATAAAATATGACAACACAGTAAGCCCCCGGATATCAAACCGCTGCATATCATTCTGAATATTAAACTGAGATCAAAATGATCCACTTTTTGCGGATCCAAAATTAATTTTTACACAACTTGATTCATATCTGTCGCGTGGGAGTTGTTATACTTTTTCTTGAAAGTCGTAGATTATTCATGACCGACATAATATTTAAAAAATTAAAGCAGGGATGTCACGACCAAATCATGTCCGTCTACACATGCACATATTAAAACCTGAATCTGGCCCTGGAAATTAAATTTGTTCACAGAAAGTTTTTTGTTAGAAAACGTTAAATTTTAAAAAAATGAATAAATTTTCAACTGAAAAAAAAGACTTTTCAATAAAATAGAGAAATTTTCAACCAGAGAGATGAATTTTCAACAAAATAGATAAATTTTGAAATTTCAACTAAAATGATGAATTTTAAAACAAAAAATTGAATTTTTAACGCAGGAATTCAACTTTCAACCAAGTAGTTATTAGTTAATATTTCAAACAAAAACTCAAACTTCAACAAAAACAGATTAATTTTCTACCAAGCAAGTTGTATTTTTGACGAGAAAAAAAATGAAATTTTTACCAAAATAGATGAATTTTTAAACCAAACAGACAAGTTTATTTCTACAAAACAGTTGAATTTTCAATCCTCAAATATGAATTTTCGACCAAAAAGGTAATTTTCAAACAAATAGTTTTCAATTAGAAATTTGAATTTTCAACTAAAAAAGATCAATTTTCAACCAAAAATGGAATAGGTCAATTTTCAATCAGAAAACTTTATTTTTAACACCAAAAAAAAAAGGAAAAAAAATATTTAATTTTTCTACCAAAGAGATAAATCTTCCACAAAAAATGAATTCTTAACAAGGAAGTTGAAATTTCTACCAAAAGATATGAATTTTTAAACTAAAAAGACAAACTTTCACGAAAAGTGTTCAATTTTCAACCAAGAAGGATTTTCCAGACAAGACAGAAAAAAATGTTAACCAAAATGTGGAATTTTCAACCAAAAACGCGAGTTTTCTACAAAGCAGTTGATTTTTCAATCCGCAAATGTCAGTTTTCAAAAAAAAGTTAATGTTAAACCAAACCCTTAAATTTTCAACCCAAAAAGACGAGTTTTCAAGAAAACACTTGAATTTTTAAGCAAAAAGAATGTCTTTCCAACATAATTGTTGAATTTTTAACAAAATAATCAAATTTTTAACCAAATAATACAATTTTTAACCAAGAAAGATGAATTCTCCACCAAAAGTATAATAGTAGTCTTTTCAATCAAAGTGACGAATTTTCAACTAAAATGATGAATATTCAACTGGAATGGTTAAATTTTTATTTGTAAAAATTATTTTTCAACCAAAAAGAACGAATATTCAACTCTGGAAATTATATATTTTTTTTATAAAAGTCTTTCTTTAAATATACCTAGGTCCGACTCCCACTTCTGGAAGATTTACAACTTCTTACGAGCATCAAGGAATGTTTTAGAAAATTTTGAATTTCTAGGTGTGAAAAAATTTCAATTTTCCTATATTGGGCTATAAATCTCTATGGCTCTGGTAGCTATTTTTTTACCTTCAAAAAGTGTTTCTTTAGATTTACGTAGTTTAAGTACTCGTCGAAAATTAATGATTGTTCGTTAAAAAAAATGTAGGAAATTTTTTCGAACGCTCAGATTTCAATGTGCATGTAGACGGTCATGACTTCGTCGTGGCATAACAACTAGAAATGGAAATGAAAATTCATGATAGGCAATTGATTTTGAGAATCCGATCATTCCGATGCGCAATTTGCTGATCAAATAAAAATTCCGAAATCTGTATAAAAGCGTTGCAGATTATTTTGATCCAATTTCGGTATCAAATTGATCAACTGGCACACGGAGAAAAATGAGATTGAAGAGTTGGATATTCAGTGCCAAAATCGCGTAATGATTACAAAATTTTAGGAATAGATGCAGAAGACACGGGAAATAATGTGAAACTGCACACTAATCATTAAAGAATTTCATCTCTCCTGCATAAAACCTTAACTTTTAATACGTAAACCTTTGCAAAACTGAAACTAAAGACTCTCATCAAAAGTTTGTTTCTTCAAAAAAGAGTAGAAAGCATAAATTTCTAAATTTTCTAGCATCAATAATTGAAACTGTATATCGTGTCTCAGTTTCCGGAAGGACATCTCAATCGACGCACAGTTTTTAGTATTCGATTGGGAACTCGACTAAGTTTTTAGCAGTCCAGTAACCATTCCTGGATGCGCCGCATTCAATACTGCTCGGCCAGCATCGAACCGAAGCTTGCCCTGCATGACGCCACGAAGACGTTTATTGTCTCAAGCTTCAGAATCCAGAGTACCAGATAGCAGAGATGAGCTGATTTCTGTGTTGGAAACCCGGGTTCAATTCTCGGCAACTACGTTTTTTTCATCCAACTCTACTTTTCTATTGCAGCAAATAAATGTTCATAACATCATGTTTAAAACTTAGTATATATAGGTCAATTTAAATTTATAAAATGAAAAGTGACTATGCCGACCCGTCAATACCCGCCACTTTGTGTCCTTGTAAATTCTTTTTGGCCGATCATTCTTTATTATTGCGAGTACAGGACTGATTCCTGCTCTGGACTGGTCTCTGTACAGTGCGCCAGAGAAGTCAAGCCGTCGACGAACTGTAATGTCTGTAGTTGCCTAAAGAAGTTAATACCGCGATTACTCTTGAATCAACGAGGTAATTTCAATCTCGAATTTTTTTTACAACGCCAGTTCAGTAATGAATACCTCGACTATCAGCAGTAAAGACCCCATTTTTCACTTCCATTTTTCTCCGTGCATTTACTGCGAATATACAGTCTCCATTCTATAATTAAAAAACGTACGTTGTACATTCTCCATCAAAATATAAAAACTCTTACTCTTAAGTTTTTATCGACTTTCCCCTTCCTCTGACTTGACGAGAGAACTTCCTGGCAATTGGCTTTTTTTCAACTAAACGCGTGCCAGAAACCGGTGTTCTATTATCGTTCTACGACCCTCAAGGGATGAAGTCATTAAAAAGCAACCGGTTGCTATTTTCGTGCCACTTGAGACTTCTTTTCGAATTAACCGAAAACACTAATAAAAGAGCTAGTATGCTTCCTTCCTTAGGGTACATATTATAAAGAATAAAGAGGATTATTAGTGATTACTTACTGGTAATCACGTCAGACTGAAAGCGAGTATAATGGAATCCAAACTTTTTTTATCCTTTTCTTTCACCATCAGGAACGTATCTAGGCTTACTCGCACCCATATTCCTTCATAAGTACGGCTCAGGAGATTACGTAACAAAACTTATAGTGAGAGTCGTCTTGGAGAAGATTCTACGGAATCTTGGCTTGGGGTGTCTGTAAAGTTTATTAAAGATAACCCCACGGCGGAAGCAGAGTCAGCATTAATTAATTCAGGGCCCCAGGCCAGAGGGTTTTCAAATCCTTCCACTCCTGATCCTGAATTAAAGTTATTGATCGCCATTTTATATTCTATGGAAATAGTCCAGTTATTCGGACATTCGCTTTTATATTATCATATAATGAATACAGTGAATAATTTACTGATTTACTGATTATCACTGTTTATTCTTATAATTCTTCGTTAAATCGCTGATAATATCTTACTTTCTTTTTTACTACAAAATTCTTGGAAATTGAAAGAAACCAAGAATTCAACAATAAAATTTGGACAGTACACTCTTAAATGTCTCCATTAAAAGTTTAAAAAAATAGTTATGAATTGCAAATCTCAACAAAAACAGAAACCGTCAAGGAAACCCACTCAATTCAAGTTCAATTTAAAAAGAGAAGAAAGGAAAATTTATGAAAACTCGTTCTTAAATGTAAATAATCATACTATCATATTCATTACTTAATTTCTCTGAATCAGTTTTTAAATGTATAGATAAGGAAAACCAGTACGAGGCGAACAGAAAATTTCTCGAAGTCATAATATTGATAAATGATGAACAAGAAGGAAAAATATTACATACCAATCTAAAGCTGGAACATTCATTTTAAAGGTAGTAATGCTATCACTTGAATTATATTAGACATTTATCTCATATTTTATACTTTTTTAACACGTTCCTATTTTATTTAGATGGTACTTTTCTGGTGCGAAGTGAATATTGACATTTAAAGCCTTTCCAAACAGTTGTCGAAGGACATTGTGTATAAATTCATGAAACAATAATCCAAAACTGTTTTTAAAACCATTTTTTCATTTATACAGTGATTATTTTTCAATATGTTATGAAAATTGTAGGAGTTCAAAACTGTGTCGTATTTATAACATGTAATCATCAGTCATTGCTACCAAATATCATAGATACAAAAAACCACGAATAATTTTATTTGGTTATATTGGTAAGGGGCATGCTTACTTGTTTGTGCTTGCAACCTAAAAGCAAAAAATTACTTTGATAACCAAGCCTAACCTGTCAACATTTTATTCACCTCGTACCGAGTGACACTTCTCATAAAAACACGTGAAATACATTCCCGATGAAAATTAAGAGAATTAATCATCAGACAGTTTTGAAGACAAGAATTTGATGAATCGAAGGAATCAGTGAAAGAATAGTGAAAGCAGCCTAATTTTTTAAAAAATGATAAAAACGCTGGTTATAAAACTCATTTCTAATATTGCTATTCATAAAAAAAACTAGAGAACTTCTGCTTTAAAACCCAGTCACTGTTTCCCATTATTCAGTTCGTACTGGTATGCACCTCGTACTTGTGTCCCCTAACTCTTTTTTTATTTATAATGCTAAGCGTTTCTATAAATTCTCTTTTACTCTCATTACTTTCGTAATGTAAAATTTCAACATTGTCCAAATCAAAATCATGATCAACACATTCCTTTTTATAGTAAACACACTACGATAATAACGTTTTAAACGGACATAACTTTTATGTTCTTCTACCTCAGTATTAAGAAGTCTACCAGTATGTCCCGCATAAGTTGTCTTACAAATTTTGCAAGTTACTTTATAAACAAAACCACTTTTTTCAAATTTATCTAAAGGATCTTTACCAAAAGCTACTATTGAATCCATTTTGAATAGAATTCTGAAAATTGTATGTATTTGGAACTTTTTCAACATAAATTGAATGACTAAAATATGGAAGAATATGCTTCTCAATCAACTTTTGTGGGTAATGATTAAAAAAAAAATATTCCTAACAATATTCCGAATTTTCTTTATGAAACGATTCATGGGACAAACTAACAGCTCTGCCAACTAAGTTTCTAGTGATTCCAATTTTGTTTTGAACAGGATGAACCGAAAAAAAATGTAATATTCGGTCTGAATATGTACTTTTCCTATACCAATTAGTAATAATATTAGCATTCTGAAGTTAAATAACA
Organism: Melikaiella ostensackeni; assembly: GCA_032362435.1. Lineage (NCBI taxonomy): Eukaryota > Metazoa > Arthropoda > Insecta > Hymenoptera > Cynipidae > Melikaiella > Melikaiella ostensackeni. The sequence continues at coordinate 65,929,296 of JAUMHM010000031.1, forward strand.
GGGTGGTCGCTTGATCAGGAAATTGGGAAAACCGTGAAATGACCGGGAAAAACGGGGAAATGACAGTGACTTTATTTTTTGACCGGGACTTTTACCAGTTTTTAGACGAAAAATCTATCCAATCACTTGAAATATCACATGATATAATGCAATTTAAAAAAAATCGATTTCAATTTTCTTTTAATGTTACGTTCAATTGCTAACTTTTTCAATGATGAAATCATTCAGTTTACAATGCGTAATTCTAAAATCTTTTACTTTGAAATTTTTTTATTTCAGCTCTTCATTTTGAAGCGTACATTTATAATTTAAAAATTTTAAAATGCAGTTTAGAAGACTTAAGACTTAAACAATTGAAAACTGAAAGCGCTTGAAATTGAAAATTTTTGATAAAAAACGTTTTTAAGTTGGTTATCCGTAAATATAAATTAATCAATGATTTTACCAGATGATTCTGAATCTGTTAAAAATTAAACAATTTACAGGTTTTGACAATAAAAATTAAACTGCTTCAATTCGAAAGCCTTAGTAGTTGAACAAATGAAAACGTGCGATTGAAACTTCATATAAACTATTTTCAATTTTCAAATAATTTCAAATTAACAGATTCATAATTAAACGCTTTTGGTCGATTTCAAATCCTATTAAAATATTGTTTTAGTCTAAAGTATTCCATTTTTAACCCAATCAATAAAAAATTTTTTAATTAAAAAAAAAGAACAATTTTTTAAATATTTTGCAATATTGGACTGAACATTCAAAATAAGCAATTATAAATCAAATATTCAAAACTTAACAATATGAATCTGAATTTTTTTGAATAGAAAGCCTTGAATCGTTAAAATTTCAGAGTGTTAAATTTAGACTTTAAAACGTTAAAATTTTAATAGTTTCATTTAACAATTTTTTAACTTGTGAGTGAAAGTGTTGAATTTCGCTTTATAAATAAAAATTGAAGAATTATTAATTTGAAAAGACTTGAAATTAAAATGATTTCACTTCTAATTTTAAAAGTGCTAAGTTAAAAAAAAAGAAAATCGTCCAATTTTTAATGTTTCTAAAAATAAAATTGTTTAAGATGATATAATTCTGAACAGTCACAAATTTATTGATTTATTCTGCATTTTAGGGCATTGAAAATGATAGCGTGGATTTATATTTTTTAACCAGAATTCTTTGAACTGTTCAATTTATAAAAGTTAAAAATTTTCAATTATGCAGTTCAACGGCATTTAAATTGAAATTGTTCAATTGAAATATTTTAAAATCTTTTGGAATCTTTGAAATCTTTGTGAAATCTTTTAAAATTTTTTGAAATTTTTAAAATCTTTGAAACGTTCTGAAATATTTTGAAGTCCAAGAAATGTTTTTAAATATTTTGGAATCTTTAAACTCTGTATTGAAATCTTTGAAATGTCTCTGAAATCTTTAAAATCTTTACGAATCGTTGTGAAATCTCTTGACTTCTTTCGAAATGTTTGAATTCTTTGCGAAATGTTTGAAATATTCTGAAATTTTGTGGAATTTTTGTGAAATTAAAAAAATTTTAAATTGTTCAATTGAAAAGTATTGAATGCTTCCATTTTATATGTCTAAATTATTGAGCATTTGAATTAAAAATTTGTTTAGCTTCAATTTTGAAACTGTGAAAAATTATTGCGAACAGAAACCTGGTAGAAACCTGGTAATGACCAGGAATTTTTTTCTCGATTAAAACGGCCACCCTAAATCAATTCTATGTCTAAAAAACTGATTTTATCATTTTTTTTCTATTTTATACGGAAATTGAAGTGTTGGATGAAAACTGTTAAAGGCATCAATAATTACTTGTAACTTTTTAAAATATATACAGAAAAAGTATCATCTACATACCGAAAACAAAAAGGCAAATCAAAATCTAATTTTTAAAGTACAGAATACTCCTAAGGGAGTATGTACAAAATTTTTGCTTATAAAATTTCCAATCAAATTTAAAATAATTTGAGTTCATATGTAAATAAATCTCTTGAAGAGAATCTTTTTGACTTAATCGAGTACGCATTTTAATTTTATCCCATCTATTTTAAATTGCTGTTTTAACAAATTCCAAAGATATAATGATACATTGCAACAACATCCAAAGAAATCATTACATAGTCATCTGGAACTATTTTTTTAATTACAATTTTTTGGAATTCTCAACTATTTTTTTTTTATTTTATGTTGAGGTTGTTAGGGAGTCTTTATGTATCAAATTGAAGTTTTGTTCTAAAAATGTAGTAGGAGTGTAAACAGTTGATGTAACCAATCTCAAAAGATAGTTTTCCTTATGGATCTTTCTCAATCCATAATACCTGACAAGGTCCGAATCTTAAGTATTAATATCATTCCATATTATATCCTTTCTCATACCAGAAGCTTCATCTAATTTGTCAAAAACTTCTTCATTAAAAAGTAATTCTTCCATGTCTCTAATATATGCAGACTTTTTCATCAGCATTCATGCAAATTATATCCGAGTTGTTTTTAAGAAACTCTGTAATTACCATGAATTCTCTAGCAATTTTACAATCAATACTACTTATATGCGATCAATTTTTATCAACAAAACTTCTAAACGAATGTAAAACCTTGTTTCAGAATCCCGCTGATCCAATATCGGAATTTTATCTATAATGCTTCAATATTCTTGACTATCTTTTTCATTTGCTTTGACTTACCATGCATCACACGGTTACTGAAGCCTTCACCCAATTTAAGAACATCTTGCACTGAATCAGAAATTTGACAATCTGCTCAATTCACAAACCAAGGACCTCTCTATCTTTCTTAAAAAATGTTGTGCAAATTCATATTTTGTTCAACATTATGATCATTAAGAAGAATCTGATGTTTTAGAAGATCAATAAGCTCGTTAAGCTAATTTTTTTTAAAAACAAGTTAATGCACATGATTTGAACAATGAATTCTCCATATCCAATATTTTATGTATCTCTGAAAAAAGATGTGTACCCCACAAAAAGAAATGAATAACTTAAGGAAAGCCTGCGGCGAGAGTAAAACTCGAATGTCCAGTTCATTTGGGTAAAATATACAGAGTAGGCTAATCAGTAATCGGTCAAGTGGATGTAAGTTGAATAAGTTGATTGATCAATGTGATCGCAGACCGTTTTATAATTCAGTCAAATGATCTGAACATTTATTGGACAGTCCATGGCCGCATATTTTGACAAGTGTGAAATAGGTACCTAATATATTCTTGTTTCTCTTTCAACTTTCACGCGTACATTTTTCATCGGTGTTTTGCGTAAGAAACCCGGAAATTTATTGCCCAATTCACACATCGTGTCGGTGATTTTTGAGAAGAATTGATGGGAGCTCAGAAGAAAGCACCCTTTCTCATTCAAACGCGTCTCAGTCATAAGACATACGTGTAATATGATGACACGGTTGCATACACTTTACAGTTGTTATCACAGGTCTTTAGTGCTGGTAGTCGAGGTATTCATTACTGAACTGGCTTTGTAAAAAAAATCGAGATTGAAATTACTATATTTATTGAAGTGTAATCGCGGTATTAACTTCTTTAGGCAACTAAAGACATTACAGTTCGTCGACGTCTTGACCCCTCTAGCGCACTGTACAGAGTCCAATCCAGAACAGGAATCAGTTGATGGGTCGATATAGTCACTTTTCATTTTATATACTCAGATTTACCTCTACATCTATATATACACTAAGTTTTAAACATTAAATTATGAACATTCATTTTCTGAAATAGAAAAATTCGAGTTAGATGAAAAAACGTAGTTGCCAAGAGTTGAACCCGTGTTTTCAATGCAGCAATCAGCTCTTCTCTGCAATCTGGTATTCGTTTCCATAAGGAGTCGGCTTGATTATGAGTGAGAGAACAAAACATGTCCAAAAGTCTGAATGTGTATCTCGTAGATTACTATGGGTTAGAATGAAAGTGGGAATCAGAAGGCTATTTATTATAGCGTGTTACGCTTCAGTTGATAATGACAGTAGGGATGTAGAAGATACCTTCTGGGACTCGTTAAATGATATATTAGGGACTTGCGATCCTGATGAAAGAATAATTTTACTCGGAGATATGAATGGCTGGGTTTGTGTGCAACGTGAAGGTACCGACAGGGTACTGGGTCATTTCGGAGACCTTAAAACGAACGGTAACGGGGATAAATTGATTAGCTTATGCTTAGAAAAAGGCCTGTTCATTACAAATACTTGGTTCAGGCATAAAAAGATCCACATGTATACTTGGTGCAGAGGCGAAAGCCACATTATGATTGACTTCGTTGTAGCGGACGAGAGACTAAGAGGGCTTGTAAGGAATACAAGGGTTATGAGAGATTCTACGAGGGTCATTCAATAAATACTTAGCCTACAAAAGAAAAACGAAAATTTTGGAAAAGTGGCAATTTATTTTTCC
>JAUMHM010000031.1:65937572-65956857 GCA_032362435.1 Melikaiella ostensackeni
GACCCCCCCCCCCCCCATCTAACGCGGGTTTCTGATTTTTTCTGTACTTTTTCACCATTGTGTAACACTAGGCTGGACCCCCCCCCCTCCCTCAAAGTGCATTACGTAATACTTGAACGGTCCCTTTCCTAAATAATGTTTAATAAGATCGTGACGAATAGAATTGTGAAGAACGTTTCAAGGAATAGAATGAGCTTTTATAAATTAACATTGAATCAAGATTACGATTTTTGCCTAAAGCAGAAGAAAAGACACAAATATGCAAATAACAACACGTAAATAAGCAATTTTGACCACAACTATTTTTTTATTGATCAGGCTTCTCTTCTGAAATTTGTTGCAACAATCAATGGGCCTTTTTTGGCAATTTTATAAATCAAGTTAAAGAGCAAGTTATTTTGAGCTTGACTGTACACCCAGAATATCCTTAAAAAAAGTCTTTGCCTTCTACCGTCGGCTTTTTATTAAGAGTATGTACTCTAGGGTGGTTCTTATTTATACTTGGTGGAATTTTTTTTTCGTAAATCTTGGTAAATTCGTCAGAGAACAAGAATCAATCATAAATTTCAAGACTGAATGACTTTAAGCCCCTCTTATGGGTCCCCAAAGAAAACTCCATAAGTGACAAATTTGAATTTTACGTAATATTGCGTTTTATTAACGCTTTTTGAAAGTTCTTTCTTCATAAATAATCAATTATTAGTAATTCAAGAATACCCAGTCATTTTTTAACTAATTCTCAATTATTCAAGCAATTTCAATTTATTTAATCATTAGTTTTTTCAGGTAAGTCGCGAAATAAAAGTATTTTCAGACGTTATGAGTTCTTTAGTCATTGGTAACAATAAAATAATTGTACAATTATTTAAATAATACTTATTTGTTCAAGTACATAGTTTACCTGAATAAAGCAGGAGAAACATTTTATCTCACTATATATTCGATAGATTTTAATATTTTTGAATATTAATTTGTTTTCTAAGAATACTCGTAAGTGTTTAAACAAATTTGAATTGTTTAAACAATTTTTTTTTATTTAAATCTTTTATTTTTGCCATTTTTCGAAAGATTTAAATATTTTTAGGTACTACTTTGTTTTCTAAGAATACTCTTAAATGTTCAAACGAATTGAAATCGAAAAAAAAATTATTTTATTTTACTGACTTAATTTTGTTTGAATTTGTTTAAACATTGAGGAGTCTTCTTAGAAAACAAAGTAGTACCTGAAAATATTTCAATCCTTCGAAACATGGCAAAAATAAAATATTTGACTTATAAACATTAAAATCTGTCGAAAATTTAGTGAGATAGAATGTTTCTCCTGTTTTTTTTAAGAAAACTATATACTTGAAAAAATACGTATTATTTAAATAATAGTATAATTATTTGTATAAATTATTTTATTCTTATCATTCATTAAAGAACTCATAACGTCCAGAAAATATGTTCATTTTGTGACTCAACTGAAAAAACAAATGTTTGAATAAATTAAAATTCTTTAAACAGTTAAAAATTAGTTAAAAATGACAGGATATTCTCAAATTACCGATTAATGATTATTTATGAAAAAAAAACTTTCAAAAAGCGTTAATAAATCGCAATATTACGTAAATTTCAAATTTCTCACTTCTGGGGTTTTCCTTGGGGACCCATAAGAGTGGCTTAAAGTTATTCACCCTCAAAATTCATGACTGATTCTCATTCTCTGATGAATTCTGAAAAATATACTAAAACACGGAATTATATGCATGATATCATCACGTTTAAATATTAGATTTACAAAAAGCTGACTTTTCCCTATGTTAAATCAATGGGAAACTTCATGGTTTTTGCGCTACCTCTAAATATTAACCGATTTGGCTCAGATTTAAAGATAATATTTTTGGGCATTTGAACAAAACTAGGGGGTGAGAGCAGAGAAATTTGAAAAGTGAAAAATAAGGGCCACCCTAATGTACTCGCATGCGCTTGAACGTTTTGCCAAGGGAGAAGTAAATTGCAGAAAAGCTTCTCGTGTACAGCCTCTAACCATTAGTTGATTTTGAATGAATATGTAAACATTCCACCCTCGCGCGCGACGTCGTAAAGTGGGCTGGATTGGGAATTTACTATTAAAAATAGTATACAGGTAGCAATTATGAACGGATTTGAAAGTTCTTTTTTTTTTGGTTAAGAAAACTTTCGAAGCCTTTTATCAAATTTTTTAATATAATTATTTATTTCACGCAAAGTGTGGCAAAAAGGGCAATTTCGCAGGCCTGATTTTTTTCTCTCTAAAAAATCAATAAATAAAATCGCTACATATCATATTTAATGTAGATATACTTAGACAACATAAATATTTCATTCAATGTTGAAGTTGTTCTTTATAAACAATTGGTATAAACAAATAGTCAACTATGTCGTTTTCTGTGGAAATTTTCTTTTTCAAGTGGAAATGCTGAGATTTATTAAGAAAATGATAGTCGGTGTCTAAAAACACTTTATAATTAACAATAATGATTGTTATTAACAATTTCAAAAACAAATATTCAATTTGGCTATTTCAATCAAAGACATATTCTATGTTTCCCACCAAACTAAAATTGTTAATAACAAATTTTATAAGTAAAACACCTATTTCGGGCTTCTTCTTACTAAAAAAATTGTTTTTACGATAAATATGACCATAAATCAACGTAATATTTATTGTTGGAGTGGTAAAATATATCTAAAAATAATAACGACTATTATAAACAAATTTATAAGCACTTTTGTGTAAAATTTTTGTTTTCTCTATAACTTTTTACACTTCATACTTTATGATGAAAAGCTTTATAAAACTATATTGAATCATTTTGCAACAAATAAATCAACAATAAACAATTATTTTTAATATTTTTATTGTTGTTTAGAGATAATAATTTCCAAAATCAAGCCTTTTGAGGAAAGGCAAATTATTTAAACCGAATTTACAGATTGTATATTCCATACAAGTCAGCAGTCTAATTTTTTTATTAATTAGATTATTAATAACAATTAGAACTATTTATTGTTGATGATATTTATTGATTTAAAAATCAAAACCTCATTCTGCTCATACTGAGAAATGAGAGAAGAAAAATGCCTTTCATAATAAAAGGCTTAAATTCGGAAATTATTTACACTAAACAACAACACAAATATTAACAATAATTGTTTATTGTTCATTTGTTTGTTGCAAAATGATTTAATACAGTTATATAATGCTTTCTATCATAAAGGATGAAATGTGAAATGTTATAACGAAAAAAAAATTCTACACAAAAATGCCTAATATGGGTATTAGATTATAAATTTGTTAATAACAGTCGTAATTATTTTCGGATATATTTTGTCACTTCAAAAATCAATATTAAATTGATTCAAGGTAATACTTATTGTAAAAACAAATTTTTCAGTAAGAAAAAGCCCGAAATAGGTGTTTTGTTTATAAAATTTGTTATTCACAATTAAAATATTTAATTAGTATGATCGAAAATCACTATTTAAACTATGCTACTGTGGTTTAGTTGGAAGTAAAAAATCTCGCTCTGAGTAAAGTAGCCAAATTGAATATTTGTATTCAAAATTGTTAATAATAATAATGATTGATATTTATTAAGAGTTTTTAGACATTAACTATTATTTTTTAATATAAATCTCAGTAATTCCAGTTGAAAAAAATGTTTTCCCACAGAAATGACATGGTTGACTATTTATTTATACCAATTGTTAATACAAATTAACTTCAACATTAAATGAATTGTTTATGTTGTCGAACTATATCTACATTAAATATGATATGTATATTTGGTTCCTCTAAGAAAACGGAACTTATCCATTGAAAAATGGTCAATGATGCATTTGTTTGTTAAATTTGTTTGAATAATGAACAATTGTTATTAAAAACCACAATTTCCATAGTAAATAACCATTGGGTTGAGATTTATAGTTGATTCAGTTGAAAAAACGAAATTTATCAACTGAAAAATGGCCAAATTATGCATTTGTTTATAAATTTTGAATAATACACAATTTTTGTCTAATAGCACATCATTACGTCAGAGGATCATTGGCAAGATACTCATAGTTGATTCTGATGGAAAAAACGAAATCTGTCTATTAAGAAATGGCCTGATTAGGAGATAGTTCATTAAACTTGTATAACAAATTAATTATTCATGCTCAACTTCTTCTAATTTAAAATAAACATTATTTGACTTTAATTCCTTTAAAAAAATATTGGTCGAAAGTACTTCATTATCGCATATAATGGATTTCTTCCTCAAATCAGACCACTTCTGGTCAAATCAGAAAATTTCACCAAAATGGCTGGAATACAAAAAAAAATTCATTTCGTTTGTCAAAGAAAAAATTTGAGAAGAAATTTTTCAAAAATGTACTCTGTTGTAACGATGTAGAATTTCATTAGCTTTCATAAAAAAAAAAACTTGCAAATCGGATGAAAATTGTGGGCTGAAAATTGATTTGTCCACAGGCACTTTTTTGCACCACTGTGCGACGAAGTCGAATCCTCCACCTCAATCGGTCAACTTCGGAGGTCCACCCTACTAAAAAAGTATTTTAAAAAAGGTGCATAACGGGGTAACGAAGTATTGCTCATTCGAGGCCAAAAAAAAGTTCATCAGAAAAATGTATTTACTTTCGAGGAAATAGATGTGTATGTTGACAATATCAAAGTAACATTAACCGAAAATTTTGTTAGAATTTCATGCGTTTTCAAAATCGGTCTAAGATAGCACTCAAGAATCAAATTTTCAATTAAAAAAAAAAAACAGGTTTTCGAAAAAATGTTAGTCACCCCCTCATGTACCGCCACTCTTCAGTTAGCGTTCATCTCCTAAGGGCGACGGTTTAATGGTAATTTTCAATTTAATTATTTATGAAAAATATATTTAAAAAAAATAGATTGACGATACGGTTATAATTAGTTATTTGATGATTCTTCACTTATCTTGTTATATTACTTTTCATATTTTCTTGAAACTCTATATTTTTATAAACGCTTGACTGCCAGAACAACGCATTGAAAGAGTAACAGCCAATTTGTCTTGGTCTTATCACTAGTCAGAAGTTTAACTTTTATTGAGTTATCTCTTTTAATAAAAAAAAAAGTAAATAACTGTCAAGAGATTTCTTTGAGATCATTAAATTCGTATAATTGTTATTTCTTGCGCGTAAGAATGATTAAAAGGCCGTGAAACGAGAATTGAATTAATAGGTTACTACTGCGTTTGATCGAGTTTATAATTTATTTTTTGCATCCTTTTAATCTTTTGTGATATGCTTTTATTATTCTATGCCCCTGTGGCATTAAAAGAGTCGTTGCCCTTCCCCTGTTATCTTATTGTCGAAGATAGAAAAGGTGAAGGCGGTATACTAACATTCTTCTGCTGCACCCAATAATCTTCTTTGTCTTCCGTGGATCGCATTTCACTTTCTGTCTCCTCTTTTTTCCGTCCTTGAGAAGAATTCTATTGTAAACCAAGGGTCGAAAAAGTTCAAAGACACTCTTTTTTTCTACTTTTTACTGGAATCTGCTGCCTTGCTAAAATCTATTTTAACACTTTTAGAGTCGATGTGCTTAGGAGATTTTAAAGATTTACCAATAACATTCAATTGAAGATTTTTAAATTTATAGATTGATGAGAACCAATCCATTCAGATTTCTCCATTTTTCAATACAGAAAAAGGCAATAATCCAAAACAATAACATATGCAATTCTAAAAACTGCTAACTTTCTCAGATTTTTATACTATATTTATTATTTAAATAAAAATAGATATCTTTTAGGTGGGTAAACTTGGAAGTACCAAAATGCCTAAACAATATGTGCTCTATAATGAAATTAAGGGCTCATTTAGGGATCATTTAGTACCCAAAAGCCAAATTTCGGGCTCTGCATTAAAAAAAATGCATGGTACTGCCAACTTTACGTGAAGCTAGCAGTACCATGGTAGAAATATTTGTCAAAATTTGTCAAAAACAACCCCTATCACTGAAAAACTACCCTAAAGAATGAATATGCTCTAAACATAAAAGTGAGTAGATCAGAATTAGGGGATCTTTTTAGGCTCTCCAACACACACAAAATAAAATTTTCGAAATTATCTCTTAAAATTGTAAAACTACCCCGAAACAATAAGTACTGATTAAGTGCAGGAAAAAGTATTGCATCAGTTTGGATTATTTTCTAGCTATCCGAAAACATCAAACACTTTTCTAAAAGCTGCCCCTAACACTCGAAAACCACCCCGTAAAAGAATTGATTTTAATCGAAGTTCCAAAAGCATTTTGGAAACTTCAGTATATGGAAAGTATTGAAACTGCCACTACAAGCTTTTTAAAATTTAAAAATGAAGTAAAATGTAAAAAACAAAGGTGTGAATTCAATAAAAAAGGTCTACAACACGTCATTTTTTTCAAGAAGACCTACATCACGTGATAAAAGACTTCGGCTCCCCGGTCTTTCGACATTAAAAAACATTTTTCGTAATATAAGATGAAATGCATACTTCATGTAAATTTTCTTTGTAAAGTTTTCAGAGGTCAGTGGGGACTACGTTATTACGTTATTATAAATTATGAATATAGATTATGAAGGAATTTATTGTTATTGTTACCATTTCAGTCAATGGCAATTATTTAATGCCCTGCAAAAATTCACTGTTTGACATGTGTTAATGAAATAAAGTTCCAGAATTAGATGAGCTGATTTGCAGGTAGAGCAACTCATAAAATTTAAATTTATAAATCCTAATGTATTAGCAATTCTTAAACGAGGTTTTTTCGAACATAACTACTTTTTATAGTCAGTCTCAATATTTTTTACACATTAAGCTTTTGATTTTTTTAAATGTGCTGAAGCTGAAAATATTATGTTATTAAAACTACACTCATCTCGCGTAACTGTGCCACCCGTTCTTGTACCAGCTTCACCGTTGTTCACGCTTGACTGCTTCTGTCTCCCCCTTAACGTCCCTTGACGTAATAGTAGTAGTAGTTTTTACTGATAGGAGTTGTTTTTGACAAATTGCGCCTGGGGCCATGCAAGAGCCCTAAATAAGCCCACAATTCCTGTGAAAGAAAAAAGTTGATGCAACAAATATTTCTACGATGATACTGCTAGCGTAACGTGAAGCTGACAGTACCACGCATTTGAAGAAAAAAAATGTAAAACCCAAATGAGCGCTTAATGCTAAAATGGGGCATCCACTGAAAAAGCAAAAACTTCTGTTATACTTCATTCTCAGTTTATTGTCAAATTCTTTTACTGGGTGGTTTCCGAGTATTATGGGTGGTTTTTGGAAAAAAGGCCTTAATTCTGATGCACTTACTTTTTTGTGTTGAGCATATTTATTCTATAGGGTATTTTTTCAGTGATAGGGGTTGTTTTGCACAAATTGCGCCTGGGGCTATGCAAGAACCCTAAATAAGCCCTCAATTCCTGTGAAAAGAGTAAAGTTGACGCAAAAAATATTTCTACCATGGTACTGTAAGCGTTACGTAAAGCTGTCAGTACCATGCATTTTTTTTTAAAGCAGAGCCCAAAATTTGGCTTTTGGTTACTACATGAGCCCTAAATGAACGCTTAATTTTAGAATAGGGCATATATTGTTTGGGCATGGTGGTACTTCCCGGTTTATCCACCTATATATTTTGATGAATAAATTAAGTTAATCATTAAGACATCAATTTAAAAAAATCTTGATAGTATTCATAGGCAACCCTGCAGATTGGAACAAATCTCAGTTTAATGTAATTCTTTTAAAATTTCTTAAAGATTAAAATTGAATCTGCTTTATAACTTTCTTATGAAAAGTTTTATGTACTGAAATATAACACAACAAAATCCACAAATCAAAAATAGATTTCGAAATTACCTACTTTACGGCTCATTTAAGACAAATGTACAATAAATGGCCAACAAAATGAGAAAAGAGGGAGAAAAAGAGTCAACCAAAACAACCTCTCACTCTTTCCTTTTTCCGTCTTTTTTATACCATTGGGGACCCAACATGTTTCGAAGCCAATTTAGGCTTCCTCATCAAGGATAATTTATAGAAAGACTACAGTTATAAATAATGAAACCTATATTAATTAAATTCAATCAATTACCTAAAAGTAAAAGTAAAGAAATTAAAATCAAATGTTGATTGGTCCATTTTTCTATTTTCTTATTGATATCAATCTTTTTTTTGAAAAACCCCATGAATTTTACGTTTTATTTTTTAACCGGTCCCCCAATCACACCCATCCCATTACCCAAAATATTAATTTCGCTAAATTCCACAATGCCAAAGAGGAACAATCAGAGTAGACAAAACTTATCTTCCTACGTAGAAAATTCAAAAATTATAATCCATTCTTTTTCACTATTCACCACAACATTAATTGAACGTACATTTCAATTTATTTTGTCAAAACACGAAACAGATATGAGAGAAATACGAAAAAGATAGTCAGGAATTCATATATAAAGTTAAATTACGAAAGTTTTATTTTTCATCTAGATTAATTATTAGAATTTAAAAAATAAAACATTGAGAGAATAATACACTTTTTTCAATTTTTAGATTTGTAAGAAAAAGATTAGAATAACGAATCACGGTAAATCTTTATTTTAACAGAGAAAATTCTCCATCAATACGAAATGCAGTGTGAGAGGGGGGGGGGGGGGTCGAATTTCTCGAATATACACTATCCACACTAAAAAACACGTTTACGAGGAATTTCACTGATTTCAGTAACATTATTCAGAGAATTTGAAAAATGTATATTAAAATTTTAGAATTAGCACAAAACCAATTATACATAAGACAAAAAATTATTAAAAAGATTCAAAACCAAGGAATATCTGTAAAAATGATAAAATTATAAAAATTCCACATAAAACCTAGTCGATAAATTATTAATAAAGTACTCAATGGTATATAACAAAAGAATGCATATATTTTGTATACGGCATCTTCTTCCGAGTACCATTTTTAATAGGTAACGAGGGTATCATTCCTTTTAACTAAATGTATGTAAAACCTTTTGGCAACATTATTTTTAGATAGTTATCAGGTTTACATTTTAATTATATTAATTATACCTCAATTTATGTACACCCTTCTGGCAACCTTATTTTTTTATATAAGTGCCAGGATGACAAATAAACAGATAAAAGAAATTAACGAATCGAGCCTAAGAGCTCTAGGAATAGTCATAAAAATAAGGCATTGAAAAGATGAGGTTAATTAAAAGTCTTAAAATTCGAATAATAAATTTTACAACCATTTCAACACTCGAAATAAGTGTCATTATCTCGTTACTTTTCATAATTATTTTACTGCAATGAAACAACTGCAATTGAAATACCAATCAAAAGTGACATAACTCGTTGGTGTGATCGCGAAATCGCTAATCTATAACTATAAGTATAGTTAAGAGAATCTTGCGTTAATGAAATGTAGGAGGTAAAATATAGAACAAGTAGATATAACAATATCTGTACTGCTAACAGTAATTGTCCACATAGTACGCTTCGTAAATATCACGGTCGATGATAACAGTATATTAGAAAATGAAAAACAAGATTCAATCATTCATGAGTGGTTCCATATGTCGAAGACTGAGTACAATTTTTTAATCAGTACAAAATCTTACTGTAAAAACATTTATTTCTGGAAAATATGGTAGTTTAGGACTGAGTCCTAAACTGGTCCGGCCCTATTCTAAGCGTATCTAATTGCATCACTCCAGTTCTGGGTGGAGTTCTTACCACTTTTCCAGCAAATTTATCATGGAACGCGCATTGTTGTGTGCAATGAAGCAATATTAAAAAATAATTGTATGCAAATAGTTGCTTGAAAAGAAATCATCAAGTTAGCTAATTTTTTATGGAAGAATATGCCATACACGTGACTTGCTCTCATTGTTTAATAAAGCATGAATGAAATTGCGACTATATAAGTGTTTAATCGGTCTAACGATATCATTAACTTCCGGTGCATTCTTCCCGTGCTAGATAAATGGTAATTATCATCTCTCACTCCGAGAAACAGTAATTTAGTGTTCCGTGCTTGAATCGGTAAAAAATTTGACCTTCTAAAACCTAAAACGTACTCTTTAAATCTGAAATAGTGAAATATCACTATTTAATAGTGAAATTTCACTAAGAAAATAGTGGTTTCGGAAGTAAAATATCTACTTTTCAATCGTGAAAATTCACTAATTAAATAGTTAAGAGTCTTTAATTACGCAGTGTAAATAATAATTATTTTTCAGAAATAAATAGAAAGGAATTTATTAATTAGAAATAGATTAACGCATTTATAAGCTTATTTATCTATTGAATTATGAAAGTGATGTAAAATGAAGGTTTTGCAGTTCCATCTCACCTAATGTATCATCTGATCATCCATATCACCTAATGCTCCAATTTCAGGCCGTACTCTCCCTTGAAAGCTCTTTTGAAGAATTTCTCTGGCGGAGTTCAAAATTCCTGAAAAACTGAAAAAGTTTGCTCTAGTCAACCTAACTTTCAAAGTAAACTATATTATAAGATAGGTTATAAAAGTATACTGTAATATATTTCAGAATTAAATTAAGTTACGTAAATATTGTACTTATTGAAAAAAAAATTAAATCAGCTATCCATTTATTTCTATGATATCCATACATGAGATCAATGTTCCATAACCTCGAAACTGAGAAACTATGAGAAACTGGGAAAATGAAACTCTTCACGTTTTTTTCGTTCACGCACGCGGTTTTAACGAAAACATGTGAACTGCGTTAGTGCGCGTTTGCGCAGTGATGGTGATAGACAGCGACTTTCTCAGCTGCGCAGGTGTCGCGTAGCGAAGGAGCGACGAAGAGATCATCCGTTTTCCCCCTTACTCCCTTACTCCTAAATAATAGTGAATAAAACCCACTAATTGAAAATAGTGAAACTATTACTATTTTTAAAGTAAAAGTCCACAAATTCAATAGTAAAAATTAAAAAATCACTACTTCAGCAGTGAATCATTCAATCACTAATTCAGTTAGTGAAATTTTCGCTATTTCAGATTTAGTGAGTACTTGTTCAGAACGTCCAAATTAATTTAGCTATAGAAAGTTGGATAATTTAAAAAACTTCCGTTCATATGAATGTTGAGGACTTAACGTAAATGCATGAATCATTCTTCAACCTAAAGTCATTTATCGTATTAATGAAATTTTAATAAGCAAGAGATGAAACAATTTTTTATGTATCTTTGAAGATAATGTTTTCATCTTGAACGTCGTATAATCTCAAATGGAAACGTGCAAAGTTACGTTGTTAACTAAAGTTGGCGAGCACTCAGAAGACGCGGAGACCATTATGTGAAAAAGGTGACAATGACAACGCTCAAGTTTTTAGGCTTTATTGTTATCGCTCTTCTCCAAGTCTCGTCCAATTCCACTGTTCTATCAAAACGAATACTTTCTGAATAAATTAAAACTTTGCAAATTAAAAGAACCGATAGAATCATTATTAGGAAATTGAGATAATTCTTAGCAAAATCGACTGTACTTAAATAATGAAAATTATTAAGTAGTTTCATCTTACTTTTGAGAAATACTTTTCCTCGATGAAACACCATCGCCTTAATGAAAATACTCATTCTTATTCTGTTCGTCTTCTGAGTCGGATTCACTCCATTTGATTAGGAGACTATATAGAGACTTACGGACTCTCGTAATACCGTTATATGAAATAATAAAACGAAACTTTTCCAGGGTAAGCTCGGATTCTATTGAAACTATAAACGCGATAATGACCAGAGTGCTTTATGGGATTGATCATAAACCAAACCGAACGTCATTTGCCTCATACAATGAAAATGTTTACATTTGGGAAATGAACAATGAAAATTTTATGGGTTTGATTGTACACCCAACCACAAAACATTGCCAGGCGCTCATTACACTTGAACAAGATGATTATAGAAAGAAAATAATATTTTCATTCAACATTACTAAAATCATTACTCGATGAATAAGTAGTGTATATAAAACTACTATTTATTAAATAATTAGTCAATGTCTATATTCATAAAAAATCAATGCATGAAATAATCAGTCGAAAAAAAAAGATCAGAATGTCAGTTGTGGAATTAGAACAACTGAATTTGGGTTAACGATCAATAGTTTGTTATTCAATAGAAACGTCTCATCCATAACTAGAGTGACAGTGGAAGCCGCATAACATTGTACTCCATCTGTTCGATTAAACTGAACGAACTAGTGGTACTATGGATCTGTACCAAATAAACACAATCATCGTGACCCCAGAATCCCAGATGCTCGTGCGTCGTCCTCGACGAGAATGTATACACAACAGTGTATTCACCAGCTAGAGGACGTACATATCAGCAACATGACTAGCATTTTCATTCATTCATTTAATGATACCGCATTCAGTTTCCCGCTTTACTAATCAGTGTAACATAGGCTCCAAAAAATTAGAGTTTGATTAGATTATACCGATACATGTATATTACTACAGTCTTTTGGGCCATTTTGTTACGGCCATGCGGAAATCTACCTGAAATATTTAAATCGACGTGATCAGAATAAAAAATTGATACCAGAGGTCTTCGCACTAAATATCTTGGCTCGACTTGAAATTTCTCATTTGTGATTTTTGTTTATGTGTGAATGTTTGTGATTTTACAACACTTTACAATAAAAAATTTAATGCAAGATTCAAATCAATATTGTAAATTGAAATCACAATATTTGTAAAGTAATCCTTAAAAATTACAATACGAGTATTGTAAACTTGAAAATTGTGAGCCATCTATTTCATGAAAATCGCAATCGCTGATGAATGAATTCTTCTTGTTTACATGTGATTCTTTATAAATAAATTTCTACTGAAAATAGAAGTATCATAATGGTAAAATGAGAGTACCTATAATGAAATTCATAAAATCAAGGTTAAAAAAAACAACAAAAAATCTATAATTTACCTAAAGATATTAGTGATATTAGCTGGTTTAAATTTCGAAACTTTTCTGTCTGTGACAGGTCTCTCAAAAAACAACACATATTTCGGAAATTTTTTAATCATTTTTTTAAGTCAAACAAATTACCGTGTTAAGTACTCGTAGGTAAGCAATCATGTATTCGGTTATGTTCGATCTACGAGTATAGTCGGAAGTTTGGAAATCACGCGTTTTAGGCAGAGATTTTGCGGTTAGAATCCGTACTTTATTGAATCTTGAAAGTTGAAAAACTTGCAATTTCTGCAATCTATACTTTCTTTAAATACGTCACGTATAACCAATTGAGCTATTATTCCACATAGATCAGAAGTAAAATTCGCAATTTTTGCGTGAATATGAAGAATATCGAGTACATGTATGATTGTTTCACTCATTGATATCTAACCAATAAGTTTTTAAGTTTAAAAAAACAAACAACTAGCACTTTCTGAAAAAGTGTTTGACTAAATGTTCAAGATTACTAATAAAGGATTAATATAATTTAAATTTAAACGAAATATACTTGAAAATATTCCCGAATATAATAATAATAATAATAATATTGATGAGCATTCTAACCTTCAAATCTTATAACTCGCATTATTGCCAATTATAAATTATAAATAATCGAATGTAATATTACTTACATACTTGAAACGATAATTTGTCGAAATCCTTCCGAATTCCTTTTAAGAAAAACAAAACGAATTGTTCAAATTGTTGAGATATGTATTGTATTCCGAGAGAAGGCCTCTCACAAGCAGAGAAATTCAAAATTCGATTTAGCTAAAACTTTTTGACAAACTCGGGCTCAAGTTTTTTTCATATATCCGGATTTTATAAATTTCCTCATAAGGCTATTAAATAACCGAAATGATTTTTGCCGCTTGCTTGGGACCGCGGCATAATTGGAAAGGGGCCCCCCATAAAAGTTATTTTATTTTTCCTGGAAAGGGGGAACCCCCGATGTACGGCTTATGATTTTGCATGTTTTTAACCTTCTCTTTTATGATACATATTAATATTTTCTTTAACTTCTTCTCATACATTCTGCTCCTGGATTACTAATTTTATCTATTGAAAAGAAATTTTAATTTGAAGAATATATATTTAATTTTTATTTTATACTGATTTTATAAAATTATTTTGTAGAAAAATATTTCGTGTTTATTTAAAATAATATTAATTATTCACATTAAGAAATTTATTAATATTTTTATTTAAGTTTAGGAGAGGTGTTGGATTAATTTACAATAAACATTCTTTATTTTTATGGTGGCCTAAATATACCGTGGAGTTAAGGGTGAAGGGGTGTAAAAAGGATTGTAGCGATTGAGGAGCAGGGTTTGTAAGGAGGGTTTCATAGGCTAAGGGGCAAGGGGGTATAAGGAGGGTTGCAGGAGTAAGGAGTGTTGCTGGGCTTAAGGAACAGAGGTAAATTCATGAAACAGCGGCGGCGGCGACATCTTTTTTTAATATAGAGAAATAATTAATAATCGATAATGATTATACACTCAACAAAATGTTCTAGTAAAAATGTGTTTCAACCGGAAATTCTATAGTTAAAATAACCGGACTTCTAGTTAAGAATTTCTTGAAAGTTAATATTTAACTCGACATTCGAGTAATCTTAACCAGAATTTTATCCCGTAAAATTTATTATGATGTTAAAAGTATACAGTCTGTACTTTATTTTTCTTTGAAAAGGTATTTAAGTATACGCTCAAAGCATTCAATGAAAGCAATTAAGTTATTTTTAATGCATTTCTGAAACTACAAGTTTTAGCTACAGAATTAATTAAGAGTGAACAAAAAAAAAATTTTTCTCTAAAAATATGGTCTTTATAAACAAAATTAAAAAGGAAAAAAAATGCTTTATTTTTGCGGCCAAAATTTTGTATTTTTTTACTGTAGGGTGAATACGGATAAGTGTTATAACTGACTTAATGTGATAAAGAACAAATTTGTAATAAAAAACAAATTAGCTATCAACTTTTTTCCTTATAATATTAGGATATCTAAAAATTTGTAGAAAATGGTCATGGCTGTCATTAGTTATTTCTTTAATCAATATTTTTTTTAATGAAACAGAGAAGCTTTTACAAAACTCAATTTCGTAACGAGGTATCATCCGGTCTTTGAGTTTTTCCTACATAAAATACCTTTTGTTGATTTTTTTTAAAGAATGAAGAAAGATTATTATATTTTTCTTGAATGCCCGTGTGATTACTGTTTTTTGTTTTAATTTTTCATGGTGAAATACGAAAATCTGTCAACAGTTCGAGGTTAATTGGAGAGGTTAATAAACCTTATTTTTGCAATAAAAATGTAATTACCTAATAATAATTGCTGAATAATATTTTTATAAATACGTTCACACAAGAAAATTATTTTTTAATGAATTTAGGAATAATACAATTTGAAATAGGTTACTTTTCAAATATCACTGGAACTTTCGTATCAGGCTCAAATTTACTTTTTTAATTTTTTCTAATATTCTTAAAGGTTTATCTTGCCTATCTCATATACATCTTAAACTCTTTTTATAGACAGAACTTCACCTTTTTTGTAAAGAAGAAAACACTCCTCAAATTTTCCTCTAAAACTATAAACTTTAAGAACTACATTATAAAGGAATAAAGATTCGTTTTTTATGCAACCAACATTTTTTTTGTTACCTTAAACCCTTTTTCTGGACAATATTTAACGTTATCATTCAGAAGGGAGTTCTTCTTCAGATTTTCTTGTAAATTGTCGCGATAAAAAGAAGTTCAAGACAAAAAAAATTAACAGGAAAAAAATCTTTTTCCCCTAATAATGTAGTCTTTCAAGTTTAATTTTAGAGACAAATTGATCGATGCAGTTTCTTTACAAAAAAGTGAAGTACTGTCCATAAAAAGGGTTAAATATAAAAAAATCAAGATTACAGAAAATTTCGGTTAAAAGCGAACAATTTTTTCCCTCCAACAATTTATCTAGTTTCTAAATGTTATTTGTTTTAGAGAAAAATTTTCAAAATGACTTGAAATTTAAAATATTTTAAGTAACCTTGGTACTCTGAATCTCCAATTTACGAATGTTTTTAAACTTTGATCCAACAGATTTTTTCATGAAAAAAAAGAATAACCTCCCATTTGCCTTTTTTTAAGTTTTACATATCACATAACTTTAAATGTTTTGTGGAAGCTCAAACAAAAATTTAATAAGAAAAACAACAAAAATTTGGGGTAAATTATTTTGTTAAAATCTATCAATTTACGGGTAAGACTTTTAGGAAAACAAATGGTCATCCTAGTATTCTTTCCTATGTTTGAAATGAGACATAAGGATTTTAACCGAAAATTGTTTTTTACCGTAATTATTCAAATGAAAAAATTACTTTTCTTTGTTTTTATTCGAGACTTGGCTTCATTTTTTATGTAAATAAATGAATTAAATACAAATTCTACTATTTTCTACTTTTTTGAAAGTCATGCGAGGCCTGAGATTGCGAACTGCTATACAGGTAGGTCTCAATTCTCAATGTCGAGTGTAGCACACCTCTGCCATGATATTTAAGAAAGTCGGATCTACAAAAAGAGCAAATAATCGATGAAAACTGTTTAAATCATTATTCGTGCAGACCGCTCATTTTAATGACTTTTCAAATTTTGTTTCGATTGTTCTTGGGTAATTTGCATATGATCTTCTCATTTCTGCAAAAAAAAATTAAATAAATTGTTAATTTGTTATAAAAAATGCAGATCCGGCGAAAAATGTGTACCGAAAACACGTAAAAAGGACGGATCTGCAGATTCTGCTTTCTTGCGAACACCGGGCCTCGGAAAACAGCCTTGGTGTTCGTAAGAAAGCAGGATCTACAAAAAATTTGAAATAATTTTTAAAATTATAATAATTTTATTGTAAATCATTATTACATACAATGAAATACGTGTAACATATTTTTTTATCTATTCAATAAAATTATGTTTAGTTGGCTGAATTTAGTTAATTTCAAATTTTGTTATGCGTAACTTACGAGGTCTTATTTTCGATATGAAGCTAATTTTCATTAATCACGAAATTTATTTATTATATTCTACTGTAAGAATGGAAAGTTTTATCAAGTATGTATAAAATTACGGGATTCGAATGGGGAAAAAATAAAACCATCAATCAAAATGAAATTATAAAGTACAATTTAACATTTTTATTACTTGAATATTGGTTTACGCAGATTAGAATTGTTTGAAACATTAACATACTGTTCTTAAGAATTCCTGCATTATGAATTAGTTTCTGCATGCTCACGTGAAAGATAAATGTGGTTTTCGAGTCTTGTTTCAGTACTTTTGTAAATAATTTGAAATTAATAAACATTTCTTTGTAACAAATTGTTTTAAAATTAAAAAAGAAAGGTTTTTCACACCTTTCTTAAGCAATCAACAACTGTGTAATATCAATATATTCCTTTCTTTTTACAATTTTTAAAATTATTTGTGTTCATTTTGCAATCAATAATTATTTTATTTGCAGATGATGCCTTGTCAATATTAACACTCTTTTTTCTGAGGTCCCATAACAAAATATCACGTTCCTTGAGACCCGGTCCACGGAGAGAAATCAAATTTAAAAACCTGGTGATCACTGGTAGAAATCTACTACTCAGTGTGAGACAAATCAAGGAATCCATTTTGACGTTGTGCCATCTTATAGAGATTGTATTCAATGGTTCACTCAACGGCTAGAGCAACGAAAGGTCGGGCAGTCTGACACTCTTTGCAAGATCGCGTTTAGACTCGGCGGTAGGCTTGAGCAACAAAAGGTTTGTCAGTCAGGTACACTATGCCAAATTAGGTTCTAACGAAAGTAAGAAAATCAAGCAGGAATTCATGCACACGTTGTAAAATCTTGGTAGGCGTTCTATTATAGCAGCTCGAAACAGATAATACAATATAACGATAAATTTGCAAAAAAAATTGTTTTATACAGGGTGATCCTGAACTCATCATATATCTTACACATACAAATTCCTTGTACAAAACTGAACAAAAAATTACTGCGGCAAAATTTTGTACGATGAGTAGTTTTTAAACTATTTAGAGTTGTAAGGAACCAATAGGAGCTCCCTATTCTCGCGCGTACATAAGCATCCTACGCGAACTTTAGAACATGCTTCATTTCAAGTCAGTGAAGAAAGTCGTAACAATCAATTATGCCAGAGACAAAACATTTCAAAGCAACGTGAAGTTCTTGAAACACATCACCCTCACTTGTTTAGTGATTCCCCCGATTCAAATACGAAACAAGGGTATTGGTTTCTAAAAAATGATATTAAATACGTTGGTGATAATTAATTAATAGTTTTTGATTTGAAAAAATTAATAACTAAAATTTAAATAAAAATTTGCATTAAACGTTAGAAATGAATATATGAGTAGTAATGTTCAATTTACATAACTCTGCAAAGTATTTTTTGTATCTTTTCAATCAATATGCATAATCCATAGTCTTGTACCAAATTGTACATACCTACGATAGGTCAAAATCACAAAGTTTTCGCGAACTTGAAACCAAATTATCAGGATTTTACAATAAAACGACTCTTGTTTAGAACGTTTTTGTAAGTAGCACGTTACTTATTCAAACTCTGTTAATATAACATTGCGGACATTTAGGCTTTTTTGAAAAATCAATCAAATCTCGACACCAAAATGCGACCATCGGAATTATATTGTCTGATAAAAAATGTACTTAAAAAATTGGTAAACGATATGTTACGTTATATTACACTTTGGGAACGGTTTTTGGGGCGTGTTAGAAATTCATCTCTTATTGAATTAACCTTAAGGCTCTTGGCCCGGGAAAATGAGGTTGAGCAGGTTGATTTTTTTCGTGCTTTCACCAGTAAATAAACAGATACCCACAAAAATTCTGTGTCCAACGGAAGCGCGAATGGAGAATTATAAGCAAAAATCAAACCCAGAAAGTGATTCTATTTGGGGTACATAGACATTTATTGATTTTAAAAAAGTAGATAAAAGTTTCTTGTCACAGCGCAAGCTTGTCTATTGTTTTCCCTGATCGAAAATCTGCCCACAAAACTTTTAAAACATACGAGGGTCATTCAATAAATACTTAGCCTACAAAAGAAAAACGAAAATTTTGGAAACGGGGCCGTTTTTTCTTCAATTCGGCGTCGAATAGGCCCAATAAGTCGGCATAGTAGAGCCCCGTGATTGTTTTACCCTTCTCGAGGTAATCGATGTGGATCACACCTTGT
>JAUMHM010000031.1:65956957-65968011 GCA_032362435.1 Melikaiella ostensackeni
CCCATAATCCGCTTACAGGAACAAAGGTGCCCAGGAAAAGTTAACGTTTCCTTGAACATTTGACGATTTTATGAACTCCGACCGATTTTCTAACCGAAAAATTCGAAAGCGTGGCGCGGACTCTAAATAATTTTAAAAAATTATTTTAAAAAATGGACATTAGTTTTTCAGTATGAGAAACATGTTTCCAGTTCCAAATAATAAAAAATCGAAAGTCTGTCATTTTGGGCCACCCTAGTAAGTATAAAAGTTAAATAGTACATTATGTGTGGCGGGGGCTAGATTTTTTTATTATGTACTATGGGGCCTAGCTACTGCGCGTGCCTCGCGCGCAAAAACCCCCGGTTTAGGTTTCATGTATATTTTTGTTACCTTACCTTTACTCTTTTATCCTTCCATTTATTTTTCTTAACGATTTCATTCCTTCTTGACCAAAAATTGGGACCAATGGGCGTGTCTACAGAAGATATAAGTGATCATAGAAATGGGTGTGGTTGTTGAAAGTGGGCGTAGTCAAGAAGCGTGATCGTAAAAAAGGATATTATCCAAGAGGCGTGGTCAATGGATATTTTCACGAGAAATGGGCGTTACCAATTATCGCCACAATTAAAATTGGGCGTGTGTAAGGGTGTTATCATGAGGAATGAGCGTATCCAATGGGAGAGTCCACAAAAATTATACACGACCCAGAGGTGTGATCATGTGACATAAGTGTGGCCCAGAGGTGTGGTCATACGAAATAGACATGGTCTGTTTATTTGTGTAATAGTCCTTGATCTAGTTTTACATATTTTTTGTAAAGAATGCTAATATGAAGCATTTTTTCTGTTACAAAAAAAATGTTTTTCCCACAATCAATTGTTCCAAAGAAAATCATGAAAATATTTGAGAATAACTGAGTGCTTTGGTGGTTTACTGGTTGGCCTAACCAGAATCAGTTTACCAATCCAACACTAGAGTCGGCGCCGAAAGTCGGGGCCCCTCAATTCTTTTTATTGCAGCTCTTTCCCCAAGAGTCCCAGAATTTTTTAATAAAAAGCATCTGTAAGCCCAAGGTTTTCCGAATTAAACAATATGGTCACTTTTATCTAGAGAAATTTGCGTCAATAGTTCGAATATAAAACATCCCAGATGACAGGGTTTTTCAGGCACCTTTTTCAAGCCTTGACTTTCATCTGTTCCCAAAGCGAGGTGGACGTTAGGAGGAATATGAAAAAACTGTCAGATATTCTTTCGAAATTCTTGAATGCGATACATTTTTCAAAATTCTGAAATATTTGACAATTAGCTTTCTACGGGGACTTATTCACAAGCACTTTATTCTGAAAACAAATAAAGTTAGGAAGCCGTTTAATAACTCTACATGCGCAGTTTTGTGATGCGAGTGCAGTCCAATAATTAAATTTATGATAAAATCGCTCTTACGCAAGAAATATCATTTTCAATATTTCTGTACTTAATGAGCCTTCACGCGTGGAAGGCACAGTAGGACAAGTAGTAGAAAGAAAGTATCCTCTCGATGATAATAGTAACTCCAGAAGCAGGTCGTTTCTGTTGAACAGATGCGAGTGAAGGAAGCGGGACTTTCTCAACGTCTCCGGGATACAATTCACAGAGTTTAAAACACTGAGTGAACATTAAATTTCTAATACAAATTTTCCTATACATCAATTAATTTCAATGATACTGTAATTAATTTCCTACTTCATTTTAATTAGACTTTTTTTCATCCCTGCAATATTATATTAATAATATGTAGAGGTGGGATTATATTGACCCTCAATCGTAAAATTATTTTGGAATTTTTGGTGATCGAATTGGCTTTAGGGTCCAATAATTGAATACAATTTAAATTGCTTCAGACGTTTCAGCACACGATAGTGGCCCTCTTCAGTGAATTTTATTTCTGAAAAAAGTACAAGTGAGGGTGTTTATAATACTGAATATGCCTACAAAATTATTACTTTGATAAATTTGGTTCTGTTTTGTTTTGTTTATTTGACTGAATTAAAAATTAGAGCTGATGTCGAGTGGTTGAAGTTAATGAAAATTATGACGAAGAGATGGTAACATTTGTAAAGTATTATGAAATTATTTTTTTGAGGCGACAATTGTTGTTTGGTTGACTTTGGTAACTTCATAAATTTAGAACTAATGACGAGTTGTTTAATTGAATACAATTGTGACGAAAAGATGATCAAAAGTTGTAAAGTTTCAAAATTTTTTGTAAAATATTGTAACGTATTAAAAATATTTAACAAAAATTTCAAAATATTCACAAGGTTATAAAAGTTTCAAGAGAATTAACAAATATTTCCAAGATTTCAAAAATCTCAAAGTATTCAGAAAATTTAAGGATTTAACAAAAAAAATTTAGATTTTAACAACAAATATTTAAAAGATTTCAAAAATCTCGAAATAGTTCAAATTTTTGAAGATTTCACAAAATAACTAATGACGAGTTGCTTGATGGAATACACATGTAATGAAAAGATGATTGAAAATTATTAAGTCTCAAAAGTGTTTATAACAGATTTTAAGGGATTAAAAAGATTTAACAAAGATTTAAAAATATTGGAAAGGTTTCAAAAATTTCAAGAGAATTCACGAATATTAAATAAAAAATTCTTAAATCTTTAAAGCTTTGAAGTCATTAAATCTTTAAATGTTTTGAGAATTTTTGAAATCTTTGAAATATTCGTGAATTCTCCTGAAATTTTTTAAACCTTTTCAATATTTTAAAATTTTTTTCAAATCTTTTTAATCCCTTAAAATCTTTCATAAACACTTTTGAGACTTTATAATTTTTAATCATCTTTTCATCACATGTGTATTCAATCAAGCCACTCGTCATCAGTTCTTTTGTGAAATCTTTAAAACTTTGAACTATTTCGAGATTTTTGAAATCTTTTAAATATTTGTGAAAATCTTAAAAATTTCTGTTAAATCCTTAAATCTTCTGAATACTTTGAGATTTTTGAAATCTTGGAAATATTTGTGAATTCTCTTGAAACTTTTGTAATCTTGTGAAAATTTCGAAATTTTTGTTAAATATTTTTAATACATTACAATATTTTACAAAAAATTTTGAGACTTTACAACTTTTGATCATCCCTTCGTCACAATTGTATTCAATTAAACAACTCGTCATTAGTTCTAAATTTATAAAGTTACCAAATTCAACCAAACAACAATTGTCGACTCAAAAAAATTTCGAGATAAGAAGTCTGACGATTTTTGCTGTGAATAAACAATTTACTGTAAAAACGCAATTTCTTTGTACTGCGTAGAAGTTTTAGCAGACATAACCTTACTTCAGGATAGAGAGAGATTATTGTATCATGTGTAGCAATCTTGTGTAATTCGCAGCCTGCATTTTTAATGAATATATTCATATAATTTTTGTCTTGTGACATAAAGTTTCGGATACTTGAAATTTGTTTTTGTATTTTTGCATTCGAAAAGCCATTTTGAAGTTTGAATTTGAACTTTTGATCATTTATAAGAAATAACACTACAATTTGAATCTAGAGCCTCTTGCCGCGCTCTTCAGAGCACGCTGGTGTACATTTTTAGTTTGTAAGCGAGCCACACCGTAACAGGCATTGATCGTAATTTACCAGATCTACCACATTTCTTACCAAATTGACCGTATTCATGGTAAATGTGGTAAGTCGTGATTTAAAAAAAAAGAAGAAGAATGCAATATTTATTTCAGGTCTAGAAAAATTTAATTTAATGGAAAGATGTATTTTGCAAAGAAAATTGCGTGAAATGTTACTGGATTATGAAAAAAGTGAAAAAGTGTTAATTGCTGAGGAAATATAACCTCTTTTGTGTTCATAAGATACATAATCTACAAAGATTTTCTTACTTTGGCATTAAATTTTCCATATTTTGCGATCGATTTTCATATTGAAAAATGTGGCCGTGAAGTATTTTGTTCTCTATTTCGGAATTTCCGGTATATATTTGTTGACAGTGTCATAATAACGAGCGTCTCATTGCCCATAAGATGCCGTGCGTAATTCTATCCAGTCGACCCCAATGCTCACGCTCCATCCAGTCGACCCCAAGACCCCAATGTGAACGGTCTGACTGCTCCTTGCCCCATA
Organism: Melikaiella ostensackeni; assembly: GCA_032362435.1. Lineage (NCBI taxonomy): Eukaryota > Metazoa > Arthropoda > Insecta > Hymenoptera > Cynipidae > Melikaiella > Melikaiella ostensackeni. The sequence continues at coordinate 65,961,073 of JAUMHM010000031.1, forward strand.
TGATAGCAACTCAGCATTTCCAGTCTTTAAATGCTGCATTAATACTGTGCTATGGAAGTGTGTGAAATATATGTAAAAAGTTTCAGCATACGATTCAATTTAAATAAACATGGAAAAAGTGTACACAAAATTCAAAATGTAAAAAAAGAAACTCGATACTCATTCCATATTTGTAAAAGAGGTTTTCAACACACATCCGCGTTGAATAGGCACAACAGAGATTTCCACGGAAAATATGAAGCTATGTGTGACGTGTATTCTTTTCGACTTATTTTCAAAATTATTTTCAAGATTTTTATTCGAATATACATTTATAAAATATTATGCATTGTTCCTTTATAGATGCAAAGCAATATTTTCGAATCAGAAATTGCTATACAATCACAAACGAATGGTGCACGATGTACCTATTGCTCAAAATTCTCCACCTCTGAAAAAAGAAGAAAAAATAGACTGTCAAATTTGCGACAAATCATTTTGTACTAAATCTATTATTTTAGGCACATGAGGAATGTGCATCTCAAGGAACCATCTATAAGTACGGATACTGCCAGTTTGGAATGTCCTTTGTGTGCCGAACTCTTCAGAAATTTCGACATCCTTTATCAACATCTGAATGAAGTTCATAAAATTGAAAAAGAAGTAGAATATCTGAAGTTTTCCACTCTTGAAGGTATGTTTTTAGTCCTTCTTCAATTTCGCTAGAGTTTCAATTTCAGAATACATTCAAACTAAATAAAGCATTTAAAGTTTAGAAAAGAATTAAAAAACAGTGGTGACTTCCTCATTTAGACAGCATTTTGTTGAAAATTTATCTTTTTCGGTTGAATTCAACTGTTTTTTATTTTAAATTAAAATCTGTTTTTGTTGACATATCAAATATTACATTTTACTTCGAAAATTTAACTACTTGGTTGAAAGTTAAGCTACTGTGTTGAAATTTTTGTTTGTTTGGTCACAGATTAATCTCTTTGGTTGAAAATTTAATTAAATATTAATTAAATATTTATCCAAATGATCAAATTTTTTCTACAAATGATATAATGCCCCGTTTATAAATCTAGTAATAAATAAATTAACTATACAGGTACATTCATGCGTATATTCAAATGTACTTTTTTATATCATGGGGGAATTCTGGATCTATCGAACCATGAAAAAAAAATATTTTTTTCGAATTTAACTAAAAAATGTAATTTTACAGAATTCAACTCTTGGAAGAGAGATATGGAAAAAAAATAAGTTGCTCATTTGTTGAGCGGAGCAGTACCAACAACAAATTTTACTTTCGCTGCAACAGATCGGGAGAGGCCAGAGTATTGGATGATTCTATGCGAGTTAGAGCTGCGTGGAAGACATCAGCGAAGATAAATAAATGCTGTCCAGCTCGAATTACTGTCACTAATTCAGGTAATAAAATCCATGTAGAGTTTCAAAAAAAACATGTCGGGCACAAGCAATCAGTAGCTGATCTTCCACTTAACAAAGAGGAGAGAAAAATATTAGGCGAGCGTATCGAAACTGGGGTACCATTTGACAGAATTATAAGTGACATTCGAGGAAGCGTTCCAGGGAAACATTTAGGAAGTTTCAGTGAAATAAACAAATTAATGAAACTAAAAAATTTGGTGGATTCTTTGTACGACATGGCCTCGCATAAATCGGAGGAGGACCAAGCCTTAATTTGTAAAAAAGTAGAGCGCATAATTACTCAAGTGTCGGTGAACGAGGTCCCATCATTATTTCCAGCGAAGACAAAAAAATCCAGTCCTGCAGGTCCTACATTAAGCATAGATTTAGATCATTCATACGCTCAGAAATAGTAAATTATTATTTAAACACCGACAATCTCCTGATTATTAAATTGTAAAATTATAAAAATATGTATAAAAATGTTTTATGTATAGAAATAAAAAATAATCTCAGCAAAAAGACATATTAATTCTGTGGGTTTCATTTATTTATTATGTATTTTATATAATTATAATTATATAATATTTAATTTTTATAAATTAAAATATAAACATTTCTTTAACATTGAGACGCTCGTCACACGTATAAGGACAGAGTACATTGTATTTTTAAACGATTGTTTGAATGTGTTTCTCATTATTTTAATTTAAATCAAATTTGCCAAGCCGCAAATTCGGGTCAGGTTAGGATGGAGAAGGGAGAGGTAAGTTATCGATAATATCGATATCTTTTCAGCAAATATCGATATATATATATATATCGATACATCGTTTTACCGATATTTCCCATCACTAATGACACACGTATAAAGTGGGAGGCACATACTTTTACATAACGCATAAGCTTCTCGACCAATCACTGTCCTCCATTTGATGCATGGCGATTCTCACATGCATGAAGTGGAGGACTGTGATTGATTGAGAAGCTTATGCGTTATGCTCTACGCATAAGTTTTTCGACCAATCACAATGCTCCAGTTCATGCATGCGAGGGTAGTATTTAATTGTCCGAAATCTCATTTTCCGTGAAATTCATTTTGCCGAAAAAATCACTAGATTCATTAGCGTGTTGAAATAATTGATAGACGGGCTTCTCCTTGCGAATTTCGATAAATTCTGTAGCTCAAATTGATGTTAGACGGCGTTTTATTAAAAATCTTTGTCGTTTAAATTTGCTTCGACTTTTAAAATGATGCAGATAATTAATATTTTTTGTAAAATACACTATTTTTATGGTAACAAATATTTCTAACATCCTTTTAATTTTAATCAAAATTTAATAATGTGAATTATTATTTAGTAATGCAGAATAAATACCAAAATGATTGAAAAATAATGGTTTATCAGAGGTCCAGTCGTTATAATAATTGAATCTGGTAGCCCAGGTGTTGAAAATACATCTTCCTCGGGGAAGTTAAATATTGAAATCTAAGGTACTTTGATGGGTTTTCGAGTGTTTCGTCGTTTTAAAAGTAATCCTGGTAGTCCAGGTGTGGAAAATACATCTTCCTCAGAGAAGTTGTGTTGTGAACTGAAATTTAAAATAACGCCGAATCAGTGTAACTGTACAATTTTCGGCAAATTTACTCCGAAAGTAGTACCTCGTACATTAAATGACAATATACAAGCTCTCTGTATAAACAGGTAGATTATACAAACATGCAAGATAGCAATAATATGTGTCGCCCAATTTCCTCCGAAAAATACTAGATTTATTCGCATTATACACAAACTTTGCATATTTGAACAACTCAGGGGCTGTCTCCAATAACTGGTTATAGAAGTCTAGCGCTCCGTTTTGTTGACCCTGAGACCTTGTAAAAAATGTTTCAAATTTTAATGTTTCAAACATATATTTAAATATGAAATTTAATTGCGCATATTCTTTTCCCCATGAAAAAACTTATAGCACGTGTATTTGTTGAAATAAATAGGAAATACATTTGGGTAGGGGCCCCTACTTTTCGTATACGATGTGAGAGTTTCAAATATTATATTTTTTTCAATTTCCAAATTAGAGATTCGAAAGTTAAAAAATCAGAATCTATGGATTTTCGCAATTACATATATCTAAAATTTGCTTTAAAAAATTAAAAATATATCATATTTTCTATGTATCTCGTAAACTGTACGTGATACGTGAAAATAGATAGCATTTTTAGATTTTCCACCAGAGGAATACTGCATATAAATATAAATATATAGGTTGCCACATATAAATACATGCATGTAAATAAATAAATAATATTTTTTTAAGTGTTGAAGGGGATTAGTTTTATGAAGGATTTATGATAACGAGATCCAAAATATTCTAACGGCCTTTCGTACTTGGGCATCCTCAAGGTTCGGCTGCCATAAATTAAGTCGTAAAAAAGGACTCAAATCTCTAAAACTTTTTCTTGAGACGAAACCATTCAAATCGAGCCTAAAAATAGCCTGAATTTTTCTCTGAAAATCTTCAGTGATTTTCTGCCGGTAGAGAGAACCTGAAAAAGTTGAAAAAAGACAGTAAGTGGAATAGGATGGTGCCATTCAGAAAGGAGGAAAGTGTAAGAGCGTTTCGATACTGGTTGGGGAAATAGGAGAGATTATGTAGAGTGTGCGGTAATGAAGTGGAATCTTGCGCCCATGTGTTAGAAGTGTGTACTGAAGAGGAAGAGGAATGCAGAAGTGTAAATGATTGCTTCAGAGAGTTCTGGATGGAATCGGTCAGGGAGCGGCGTGGATGAAGAGACTGAAAGAACTGAGGGGAAAAGGGGGTAGGAAGCAAGATAAACCCAAGAATTTGTCTAGAGGAAAAAATATATTGAAGAAGTAAAGTGAAAAGTCGAGAAAGTTATGAAATTAAAAGGTGGTAGGAGGAAACAGAAGCCCTGGAAGCTCGCCCATGCGCATATAATCTGTAAATAGTAGCAAATAGCCGAGAAGGTAGAATTTAAGCTATTTAGTTAAGTTAGAATAAGTAGATTAAGGAACTTATGTAACTAATTTTAAAGGGAACGGAGGACCTCAAACCCTTTAAAAGGGAGAGATTAAATACATAAATACTTTCAATTCTCTTCAATTTCTCAAATCCTTAGAAATTATTTTAGATCTTTCAAATTTTTCACAATCCCATCTAACCTCTTGAGATACCTTAAGATCCAAGAAAATTCCGAAATCCTTTGAAATTAGGTGAAATTTTTTTGAAAAAATTGAAATCATCACATAATTCAATATCTTTGTAGAAAATCCCCGACTTTCCCTGACCAACAAAATTCCTTGATTTTCACATAATTTCCAGGTTGTCTCTGTCTGGCGGCCACTTTGTCTTTCAACTAAAGATAACAATCAAGCAAATTTTTAACATTCTATTAAATTGTAGCTCACTTTTGAAATAATTACTTCATGCACGCATGCATGCATTCATTGTACAATGTGCTTTCCCATATACCTTGCTAAAAGACACCGATTTTGATCCAGAAAAATCAGTGTTTCGGCTATTTCAGGTGAAAGGCCGCTACGCTTTGGCGACACAATATTTTCAGCAGTTTAAAATGTTCTTTCAAAGCTGGATGAAGAGCATGGTATTGCTAAATATTGTTTTACCAAACAGCTAATGTTGGATATTTCTTGTGTCAATCATTTAAAATAAGAACAGATTACCAAGCTTCAGCATTCCTATTGAAAACACCTTTTCACAATTCAAGAATGTCCATATCGTCAATTATTCTGGGAGAATATTCATTTAACCTAGAGCACTGCAAGGTTAAAGGTAACGTAACAGCTGATTAGCTTCGCAGAATAACGACAGGTTCCCTTGAAGAAAATGAAGACTCTGCATTGTAGTTGCGAAAAATGCGCGTGTATGGGGAACTTGCGAAATTGAATACAAGATACAGGCAATAAATTCTAAAATCAAGGAACAGGACGCTTAACTAAAATGTGGGATTGAACAAAGAGGACTGACCAAGGCCGCCGAACCTGAAATTTCTTTGCTATCGACAGAGAGCGAGGATTTTCTTGATTTTTTGAGATTTACATCATGGGCGAGACTCATCGGGACTATGGCGTGAGTGATTCGCTTTATCGATAAGTACCGAAGAAGGGGTGAGTCTGGAGAGCTGTCAGCACCAGAAATCTCGAGAGGTGAGTTCAAGATCCTGAGGGCGTCACAGGCAAAATTATTCCGATCAGAAATCAAGACCCTACACGAAGGACAGGAGCTAAAACGATCTTTCACGAAGATCTTCCAATTACCACCAACTTTATCTAACGACGGGCTGATCAGGATGAATGATCGCATTCAGAATCAAGAAGTAAGCGTAGCAGTGAGAGCACCCATCATCCTGGATGGTAAGCATCGAGCTGTCAGATTGCTCATTCAGTTCCAACATTAGAGAGCTGGGCACCTGGGTCGAGAGAAAGAGAGAGTGAGAAGCGACCTACGGATGCAGTACTGGGTGACCAAGATCAGACTTGCAGTCAAGAGTGTGATCAGAGACTGCCAGTTGTGCAAGATCCGAAAGACAAAACTATCAGCACCAAGGATAGCACCACTTTCAGATATACGTACCGACAGATCTATCAAAGCATTCACCAACACAGAGGTGGACTATTTTGGACCATTGAACGTGACCATCGGACGGAAACATGAGAAGAGGTATGGAGTACTATTTACATGCTTGAATGAACGAGTCATATACCTCGAGATTGCAGCCTCAGTGAGAACGGATTACATAATAATGGCCCTGCGAAGGATGATGGCCAGACGTGGAAAACCTACGAAGATCTACTCGGACTCGGATTTCGCCCATATTGAACACTTTGTTCCACGCTTATGCCATGTGTCACTCCCATGGCTTCTCGACTATGGGGGTTTTCACGACTCCTCGTGGTGTCACCATCAGTGGAAATAACATACATCATGTAATTTTATAAACCTATTCAAAGTATTTTTACATTTCGTCTATTTCAATCACACGAAAACATGTAAATATGCTGTTATTTGTAAATTCACAGCCTCATGTGAATTTAATGATCTATGTACATTTACGACGTATTATAGGGGTCAAATAATTTCCACCGTAATACGCAGCAATTTAGCAGATCGACCGTCAATACACGGCACTCACAATTTTATCCTAGGGTTCATTCAAGTTTAATTACAACAATACGATGTAAACTAGCATTGCGATCTCGTTAAATTACTACTTTATTCACAGTCAATTTCTGACAGTCCGATAGGTTAAATTACGGTCGAATGTGATTTTCAGCATAACTTTTTGCTTCCTCATAGAGGAAACTTTGTAATAGTGACAATTTCGAAAAATTTCTAATTCGTTTGATTAAACGATCCTCAATTACAAAATGTCTAATACAATGTTCTAAGCCATTGTGTGTGTGTGGGTGTGTGTGTGTGTGTGTGTGTGTGCGCGCGCGTGTGTGTGTGTGTGTGTGTGTGTGTGTGTGTGTGTGTGTGTGTGTG
>JAUMHM010000031.1:65976084-65993653 GCA_032362435.1 Melikaiella ostensackeni
TGTTCAAAATCATTTATGTTACAGATAATAATTCCCGGTAGCGATTTTTTTCTTTTTCGCATTTCGTCCTTCATGGTCCTTCAAACCTGACATTCATTAAAATCAATTTTAATCCATATTAGTTTTGACGTTGTAAAACATTCACGTTCTCTAATTTTTGTTATTTATGAAATAGGAATCGATGAAGAGGAATTGGAAATTTACCTTAAATGGAATTCCTCTTGATCGAAATTTCCTTTTTAGGGAAACAGAATTTATACTAAACTTGCTATTTAGTGAATCCTTTTGCTTCAAAACGATTGTTTTAATGTTTACTGAGCTAGTTAGAGTAAACATGGATACGCCGGCCACGCATAAATCCCTAGAGCCTAGACTGCCCAGACTCTAGAGGAATGTTTTTGTTGGGTCCAAAGGAGGTGCAGCCTTGAACATTTATCTAATTTCGTTTTTTAAAGTTTTGAATTATCCTGTTTTCAAAAGAAGACGATGAAACTCATATCTTAAGGTGCAAAAGGACCCAGTGTAAATATTTTAAGTCTATAGGCACTGGCAATAAACAGTAAACAGTAAACACTGAGCATTCATTCTTCTTTTCACAAACAAAAGCAAGTGCTATAGGTATAACTAACTGAGATTCTGCAGGGTAAATAGTAGGGTAGAGCGAAAAAAGAAAATTTTGAAATAGGCTTGCGATGGGTGTACTCAAAAGTTGCCATTACCCTCCAATCAGGGATGGGTTGTCACGCGCCACTCGAGGCTTTCTACGTATAATAGTTAAACGACGTAATATACGTGCAAAATTATATAAAACCATGTATAATACATATCAAAGATGATCAAGGGGGTGCATCCACTGTACTGCCCCCGTGAAAAAAATGTGTCACGAGAATTAAAAACGGCCGTGCAGCGGCGCTAGCAGTAACTTTGTCCCACAAAAGCATGCATACCATAGGAAAAATGCGTAAAAATTACAAAATAAATATTAAAAAAAGCTGTTTGAAATCATTTTTATCACACAGTGTAAAGTCAGGTAGTATAGAAGAATCATGAACTCACTTATTGATTTTTTTTTAATGCAGGAAAAAGCGGCATAATTCAAAATATGTACAAATTGCATGGATATTCAAAACACTTTTAAATATAGTGATGAAGAATGGATTTTCAACTATTATTCCTTTTTTGCAATATATTGCGACTATGTGATAAAAATAATAATTATAACTATAGATTATAAGCAAGTAATGTATATTCATATGTCACATCGTAAAATATTATTTTTTATTACAAATAACGAATTCTCAAATGTGATATTTTACAAATGCAATAGATTTGGTAATGAAGTACGGGCGCAGAATTTGCATTTATCTTTCGTCTGATTACTACAAACATCATTTTCTTTTGGCAAAAGAAGTGGACAAAACGTGTGTTGCAAATATCCTTCTTTATCTAAAAATAGACGAGAATAGCATTTCTCGATTATGATTATCATCAGCATTGTTATTTGAATTTTCTTCATTGGCAAAGTTTATATTGTCACTTGCGTTGAGATCCTTGGTATTTTTCCTCCTTTTTGAAGCCTGTGTATTTTGATGGACTTTTTCTAATTTGCGTTTTTTTTATGGCGATTTCCTTGTTTTTGCATCAGGCTTCGATAAATAAGCAGGGCATCCGGGGAACAATCTAGATATTGCTTCTTTTTGCGACCGAGCGCATTTATAAGGAGACTAAACTAACAAAATTATTTGAGTTATTTTTTCATTCAAAAAGAACGCAATTAAAAAGTATAACTCTTCAACAACAAAAATAAAAACTAATTCATAATAAATGTGTAAATATGCACAAATATAATGCTTTCTTTTTTACAATTAACCGGAAGTCTGCAAATATGTTCGGAAAATAAAAAAATGTATAAACAAAAACATTTTATTGCAAAAATAAACAAGAACGAAAAATTTATAATTACAAAGTCTATTTGCTGATATGAAAATGAAATTTTCAAATTCTAAATATTTACAATCATAGTTCTTGTTTGAAAAGAATATATTATAAATATATACATAAGATGTATATTTATAAATGTTAAAAAAATAAATATATAATTACTTACTTTTTCCAAAATAGTGCCATCGGGTCCTCTTATAATTTTCTCGTAGAGAACGTCTTCTTCTAGGAAATTTTTACTGCAAACGAACTTTTTAAGAAGAAAGCCATGTAACCGTCAAAACAACAAGGACAAAGTTACTACTAGCGCCACCCGCGGCCGTTTTCAACACATGGTACACCTTCAACTCGCGGAGCCAGGGGGCTGAAGATGTTGGACCTATTTCTCCACATAACATAACCTCTTTTCCATTTAATCGTTTTATGCATGCAGAGGAATTTTATAAATTTTATATAAGAAACAACTGTTTGTTATGACCATCATAACAAATAACATAATAAACAATCTGCCACCGAAATATAAGTTACGTACTCCTGCTCCATTACTCAACATAAGCTCCTTTGGCTTCGATGCTCACGAAAACATTCCGCAATAAAAACTTGAGTATATACATGTATTGTTTACAAAATATGTTGATAAAAATGATAAATAGTAACAAATAATTAAATAATTGTTCAAAGTTGACTGTTTCTGTGGACAGTTGCATATTTTCAGAATATTGAATTCAAAATTTCCGCTTCTTTTGTCACGTGATAAAACGTAAAATACATCTGTAGAAAACTCGGGACGTATTATTCGTAGTAATATACATGTAGAACACCATGTAATATACGTACCCATCCCTGCTTCCAATTCGCTGCAGATTTAACTTTGAACCGATACCGGATATGACTGCTAGCGCTCGGAGCAGCAGAATAGCAGAAATCGGCATTTCTCGTTAGGTACGACTGTAAATAATCCACGGTGATGATACTTTAAAATATTTTTATAAATATACATATATAAATAAAAAAAAGCGAAAGCATATTTACAATTTTAAAAGTTCCAGTTGAGAAATAAATTTTAAATGAGCTACACGGTAGTTATCAGTTTTTAAATGTACGTAATTTCTTTAATCCGGTGTAAACATAACCTCAGTATGATTATTTACATTGTTCATGAGGTTCATTATGAATATTATAATAAAAACTAGATTTGAGTCAATAAAGCATGAAATTGAGTTTCATAAGGAAACTATTGAAAAAGGAAAACCTTTGTCTATAATATATGTTATTAGAGTAGAGGAAATCCGAATATGTAAAAGGTATTAGTGAAAGAATACAAGCCAGTGTCATTCGTTAGACTTATGAATTCTCCACTTTATTCAGTTAAATTAGAGGTATACATATATCTGTAAAAATTAAAAAATTCATAAAATCGTGAATTGTGTACATCAAGATATTTTTTAATAGAAACGTCCTTCAGTTTCTGGAGAACGTAATTTGGAAACGTTTTATTTTTAATTTTTCTTAAAAAAAACTTTACCAAAGAAAGAAGTAGATTTTTTAATTTCAAGTTTTTTAAAGAAGCTTATGAATTATTGATGCATTATTGACTTTACTTTTATAAATAAAAAGGACGAGTTGCAAAGTCCAATCAAGTTAATTTTCTTCAACATCTTCAGAGTCGCTTATTTCTTTTAATATTGGAGGTGTCCAATTGACTAAAACGCAGCACATAAATATAATATTATCTGCATGAGGCAGTAAATGTATCGGCCGTTTTGCACGTATTTTACACAGCAGTTCACATTTTCTTTACGCCGATTATTATCGACTTTCTCTGCCATTATTTTAACAGTCATCAAATCCTAAAAAAAAAAAATTTAAATACTTATATTTTTTTAAATTGTATTTCATTTACAATTTAACTTTAATTTCTTTCTATTTAAATATCAGATCATTTATTTGTTCATAATAAATAGATAAAATATGATGATTTAAAAATTTCTACATAACCTATATCATTCTTATTTCTTAGTGATTCTGCTTGTATATTTGCAAATTATTATAGAAAGCGTATATACACTGGAACCTCGCTTTATTTGCCCTCGCTGTATTGTCTTCCTAGAATGTCTGCCAGCTCGCACTCGTGGGTCAGAGATCGAAGACGCCGAGAGAGAGGATTTCCGCCGGCCTCGCATTCGTGGGTGCGGAGGTCTGAGGGGCCGAGAGAGAGGTGCGCGAGCTCAGCGGAGTTACGCAGTTCCCCCTGACTGTTTACATCGTAGAAATTCCCGGAAGAGTCTCATGGTCATAGCAGGCAATACCCTAGACTCAAACTAAATCGAGAGTTGAGTGTATATATATATAATAAAGTAAAAATAATTTTACGAGAAAAACATGATTTTAAATATAGTTTCTATAAAATCAGTTTGGCGAGCAGTTTTGGAAGTGGACTTTTGAGATTCATCTCATGTTTGGTTAACAAAATTATGTTGAGAAGGAAGACACGTTGCATGAATATCAGAGTACTGGAGGGTCACAAATTATCTTAATAAATGTCACCGAAATTCTCTTCCGTCTTTATGCAGAGTACCTATATCCATTTTGTTCGAGCAAAACAATATAAAAGCTTCTATTCCAGAATCATAGCAGCCACTTCTTAAAGTAAAATCGAGAGTAAAATAAAAATCCAACATAATATTTTCTATTTTTCAATAATTTCCCTCTTATACCTATACGTTAGGGCGTAACGTAAAATGAAAATTTCAAAAAATGAAAGACTGGGTTCCTATTCGTTTCCTTTTTACCCAAAAATTAACTTTGTAAAATTTGGTGCAGTCAAACGAAATTTTATCTAAGTAATTCTGCTAAAGTTGCCCAAATTTTACACAGTTGCTTTGCAATTGCTTTTTAGATAAAAAAGAAGAGAAAAGGTCCACAGGGTCTTTCATTTTCTGAAATTTGTATTTTAAGCTACGCTCTACTATACGTGTTTATTTTTCTGTATCTATTTCCTTGAGATATGTTAATCAATTCCTTCTGTACAGCCAATTTCATTATTCGATTTTCAATTTGTTTTTCATATATCGTATTGAAATTTTATTACGAGATGTTTTTCTTGTTTTTTCCTTTATACATAGTAGATGATTTCCAAGACTTGTTTGGTGAGGGTCGAGTAACTGTTTTCATGTAAGAGAGAAGATCCTGAAAATCGATGCGACAAGAAAATATTAGTTACAAGAGGACAAGGCAATCTTTCTTTTATTGAAGGTGAGAGTTTTGCCGAGTCACGTGTAAACTGTTGTATACTTGTTGACGTAGCCTAAAGCCTTTAAGAGGCTCTATATAGACTATATATCACTTTATGTAGACACCACCATGTCGACCAAAACAGGAATGGTCTTTACACTCTTATAGCCTTAAAGACCGGCTTGGAAAATAAAGCAAGATGTACTCTCAGGCTGAGAAAAATACATTTGCGACTAAATATAGCCTGATATGGGACGGATTTAGAAATTCGGCTCTCCCGTTTTCTGGATTGTAGGGGAAAAAAGTAAAAAGTGAAAGAATGAAAAGAAAGAAAATTATATATTTTTCATGATCAATCTAGCGACTTGTCAAAAAATGAATTACCTAGAGGATTAGATTAGATGTTTTTACTCCATGTATACCCTTTTCAGGATTTTACATATCTAAAATCCCCCTTCCACAGGAGATCGTCAGGTATTCAACCTTTTAGCTCAAATCCCTTCCCAAAACCTCCAATTACCCCAACTCTCATAATAAGCCTGCAAGCAATGCCTGGCATACTCAATCCTGTGGATTTTTTCAATCTCCAAAATTCCCTACCGTCTGCAGCCAGATTTTTATTTGAAGCGCTCGTATTTGCTTGAACATTTTGATCAGGCGAGTGGAAAACTGCAGAAAACCAAAACTCTCGAGTGCAGCCAGTTATCGACAGACAAGTTTGGATGTAAATATTCGATAGTATCGAGTGCCCTGGATCTATTCTCGGCATCAAACCTCTCGCTCGACTGTAGTTAAACGCTACAGCCGTCGATGAATTACCTAGAGGATTTTTTCTATTTTTCTTAGTATTGATGGTTTAGTAAAAATGAACAGGAATAAAAGCAGAATATTTTTTATTTTCAGTAAAATTGAAATGATCCAAAGTTGAATGCTTAAAATTTAAAAATTAATTACAATTAGATATTTTTCAGACAGGCTCTAAAGTAATTAGGGAAGAGTCAAGTAGCCCCGGCCACTCATGATTTTGAATAAACTGTATACTTTTTGCGATGATGAATCAACATTATTATCTTTGAAAATTGTGCCAAAGCTTAATTTAAGAAAGCAATGACTCATACGATGTGTGGCTATTAAATAGCCGGACTGATATTTTTGCCGCTTGCTTGGGACCTCGGCAACAACAAGCGGGGTCTGATATTGATCTGTGTTCCTTTCCCCCCTTAACCTCCATATTTCAAGTTCGTACGACTCTCAGTATGATAGCAATTTTTGTTTGAAATTGACCGTCTACCTGAGCTCTCAACAAAAGATAAATTTTGAACCCGAAAATATTTTTTTCTACAAAAAAGTTAGTTTTCAAACAAGTAGCTGAATTTTCTATCAAAATAGTTGAGTCATCAGCCAAAACATATTAATGTAAAGGAAAGAAAATTCAACCAAATTATTGTATTTTTAAGCCAAAAAGACGAATTTTCTCCACAAAAGTTGAATTTTTAACTCGAAAATATAAATTTTCAACCAAATAGTTGGATTTTTAACCAAGAAAGATGAATTTTCAAACAAGAAAATTAATTTTCTACCATAAAGAAGAATTTTCAACCGAATAGTCGAATCTTTAACTAAAGGAAGATACATTTTTAACAAAAAATGGAATACATAGTTAAATTTTCAGTTGAAAAAATGAATTTTCAACAAAATAGTTAAAGTTTCTACTAAAATGATGAATGTTGAACAACATAGTTGAATCTTCTACTCAAACAGATTAATTTCCATCCAAACAGTTGTATTTTTTATCAAAAAAAAAAAGACATTTCTATACTAGAAGAGATGAATTTTCAAACCGCAAAGACAAATTTTCCAAAAAATAGTTGAATCCTCAACCAAAACAAATTAATTTTCAACCAAACAGTTGTATTTTTTACACGAAAAATTTTTATTTCTACCAGAAGAGATGAATTTTCAAATCAAAAAGGTGAATTCTTCCTACAAAAGTTGAATTTTTAACCCGAAAATATGAATTTTCAACAAAAAAGTTAGTTTTCAAACAAGAAGTTGAATTTTCTACTAAAATAGTTGAATCATCAACCAAAACAGATGAATGTAAAGGAAAAAAATTCCAACCTAATTGTTGAATTTTCAAGCCAAAAAGACGCATTTTTCCACAAGAGTAGAATTTTTAACCCGACAATATGAGTTGTCAACATAAAACTTTATTTTCAACCAAACAGTTGGATTTTTGATAAAAGAAGATGAAATTTCCACTAAAAGAGATGAATTTTTAAGCTAAAAAGATGAATATTCAACAAAATAATTTTAAATAAAAAACGATTGAGCTCAACTAAAAGACGAATTTTCCACACAAGAGCTGAATTCTCAACCAAGAAAGATTTTTCGGTCAAGAAAGAAAAAAATTCAACCAAATTGTTGTATTTTTAAGCCAAAAAGATCAATTTTCTCCACAAAAGTTGAATTTTTAACTCCAAAATATGAGTTTTCAACAAAAAAGTTATTTTTCAACCAAACAGTTGATTTTTCAACAAAATATTTGAATCCTCAACCAAAACAGGTTCATTTTCTACCAGAAAGTTGCATTTTGTCCGAAAAAGATTAAATTTCCACTAAAAAGACGAGTTTTCTACAAGAGTTGAATGTTCAACCAAGAGAGGTTTTTCAGTAAGGAAAGAAAAAATATTTTAACCAAATTGTTGAAATTTCAAATCAATAAGACGAATTTTCTACATTATTTTTTACATTAATTTCTTAAATATTTTTCGATTATTTATTTCAGTGCTGATTATCCTCTCAACATTTTCTAATAAATGATTCAACTGTTGGGCCAGTACACGTTAGGAATATTAGGATCTGCAAGTGGTCGCTCGATTTTAATGAAATTTCATGAAATTATAGTACATTTGAAGCTCAAAGAATTTTTGAAAATTTTCAAAATTACACTAGTTACGTCATATTGAATTTTGGGGTTGGATTCTTTTGAATTATCAGTATGTCTTGAACCGATTATTGAATTTTGATGAAACTTGGAGGTATCAGAGGTGAAATGATATTTTTAAAAAATATAATACTCATGAAATTTTTTTTCAAAATTTTGCTCGAAAAAAGGATACTTCGGTATTAAACTTACTAGCTTTCATCGATAGAGGGATACGTGAGTATAAAAATACGTCCACCAATATTATTTGTTAACTTTATAAACAAATGTACATTGTGGATATTCACAGGTAAAATAAGATCGTTTTTTCTTCTAATTTTTCTTAAATTATGTTGACACTGAAATTTAGTATAAAAAAAATTTCATTCGATATTATTTGTTAATTTTATAAACAAATCGTATAAACCACTGCCAAGTTTAGGCATTCAAGGTCCACAAGAAATCATTTTTCTCTTAATTGTTCTTGAATGATGTTGCCAGTGATAGCAGTGACATGATGTGATGCCTATAAATGTTTACAGTGACCATTTGTTTATACAATTTCTTTATAAAGTTGAAAAACAGTATCGAATAAAATATTTCGACACTAAACTTTATTGGCAATATAATTTAAAGACAATTAAGAGAAAACATTAGTTTATGTTGACTTTAAATGCGCCTACACTGGGAATTTGTTTACACAATTTGTATATAAAATGAACAAATAATATCGGGAGACATATTTTTATAATCAAGTATTAGTTTGTCCATGAAAGCAAGTAATTTTGTATACTGAAATATCCTTTACAAATGAACAATCCATAATGTTCAGTGTTTGTTAATAGAATTAATTTATAATTATTATTATTACACATGAACAATTTTTTTATTTCACACAGTCCTTTACATTAAATCCAAGCCATGATAAGCATAGGAAAAATTTGTATAAGTTGTTAAGAAAATGCTGCAGCTTCTATTGTTTGCGAGTCGCGACAATGACAGCGCAACGTACGCTCTCACTGAAATTCCGATATCTTCGAAACCAGAAGTGTCTCCATGATTTTTTTAAAAATGAAAGGTAAATTCACAAGGAATATTTATACCCTGATTTATAAAAAAAATTAATAAAAGGGGAGTATTTCACAAAAAATTAAATCAAAATTTTTTTTTTACTTTTTTTTCGGGAAAATCTTTTAAAAATTTTCTCTGAGTATTATATTTTTGAAATATATCATTTATCCTCTAATAACTCCAGGTTTCATCGAAATTCAATAATCGGTTCAAGAAATACCGATAATTCAAAGAAACCCAACCCCAAAATTTAATATTCCTGATATGTACTAGCTCTGCTGAAAATTCAATTTTCAATTTTTTTCGATTTTCAATGGTTGAAAATTCAATTAAAAAGAGAGTTTTGTATTAAAAATGTTATATTTACATAATTTTACATGAGAATGACTAACATGGTTGCGCGTTAACACGACACAGTTTGGAGCTCGTACAATTTTGATAAAATATTCAAAAAGAACCACTGTATACATGAAAAAATGTTTTTGAATAATATTTTTGGATTATTTTTACATGAATTTATACACAATGCCCTTTGGCAACTGATCTAAAAGGCTTAAAATGTGATTATTCACTTCGTATCAGAAGAGTACCATCTGAATAAATTTTGAACGTATTAAAAACGTATAAAATATAAAATGCATGGCTAATATAATTCATGTTATGGCGTTGCTATCTTTGAAATGAATGTTCCACCTTTAATTTGGTACCTAAAGCTTTCCCTACTTGTTTATCATTTGTCAATATTATGACTTCAAAAGTTTTTCTATTCACCTCGTACTGGTTTCCCCTATATCATTTTGTTTTTCACTGACTGAGAAAGTAGATAAATAAACCATGGACCTGATATGTCATCTTAAGGTCGATTTGAAATCGTTGAGTGCGTTAAGGGCGAATTTCTGCGAGGAGATTCCAGAACATGTTTGCAACATGTCTGGCACTTAGCCAAGGAGGTTGGAAAGAGCGTAACAATCTGCCTGAAAGTTCGTGTAAGACTGTTGATACTCTTAATCATCGGCACCTGTCGTGCCTTCAGAGTTATGGGTCTGGACGAGTGGAACAATTTTTTTACAACTCTAGCTAGACGCATTAGAGTAAAAGAAAAATTGAAAAAACGAGATCTGTTGACAGCTCGTGCGTCTTAAATTTATAAATTTCTATTCGCATTCGTGTTTCTGTTTCATTGATGCTGCTGATGCCAACTTATCCTCGTTTCCACTACACACCAATATTTATTACATTCTGATTTTATCCTTCGAATTCTATATTTTTAAATGTTAAATTCTTAATACGTTTATACGACACTGTGCCTATTGTCTATCACAGTAGATGAGTAAGGGCGTTTCTAATTCTAAATCCCTACTTTACCGACATCGAGACCGATCCACAGCTGTAGTGGTTTGTGTCCGTGCTGAGTTTCTAAAAAGTTCTTGACGACGTCATTAAATTGTATTGCGCAATTTAAAAAACGATTTTTGTTTAAACAACTTCAAGGTTATTTATTATCTCAGTTAAGCATTTCACGATTTTATTGTATAAAACAAGGATGATTTATTGCTTCCTTATAGATAATACATTTAATTAAAAAATTTCTGTCTTTATTTCTTTAATGCGCAAAAGATGCAGGTATATAATTAAGCGGTTGAGTGCAAGAACATTTCAGAAGTCCTTTGATTTTCATTTGTTTTACACATAACTTCATGGGGAACAAATGAAAAACAAGTGACTTATAAAAATGAAAGTAGGCTACTCTTGCACTCAACCGCTCAATCGCGCAATATAATTTGATAACGTCATCATGAACATTCTAGAAACTTAGCACGGACACGAACTACTACAGCTGCGAAACGGTCTACATGTCGGTAAGGTGGGAATTCAAAATTAGAAACCCCCTTACTCATCTACTTATCATTTAAAAACTCGATTCAATCTAATTCTGAATCAAATTACCATTGAAATCATTGCATCGTTCGTATTTTGAGAGTACGTTTTGGTAAAAATCGCATACCTAATATGAAATATTGTACCATCCTGAAAAAGTCGTTCCTTATGCACTTCTTTGTATTCATAAAATATAGTACTTAAATCTCTAAGGAAAGATTGCGTGATGTTTGGCCTCTAACAAAAAATAAATAAGAATTATTACGAGATTCGTCACAGTTCTTATTATTTATATTATAATATTCAAAAATCTATAAAAACCAAGGCAACAACCCTGAAAATAATTTAAACAATAAATTAATGTAATATTGAATATCCACTAATTATGTAATAGGTTATTAAAGTTAATCATTCAAATCAGTTTCAGTTTAGATTCTTTTGCCGAATCGTAAAAGTGCTATGTAACTGAAGTTTGCAACGTTTGTAAACGAAAATATAATTTTTTTTTAATTACTGAAATACATTTTTTGGTAATAAAATAAAGTAATCCATTAATTGAGACGGCAATCAAGCTATTACATTATGTTTTATCCCCCACACACTCTAATGTACAATTTTCTTATTTTTTTTGTATTATAAATTTCCCCTAAATGCTCGGTTTTCGGATTTTATTTCACAAATGACTTGTATTTGATGTCGAACAACAGCAAAAAAAAGGTTCATCCCAATAATCCCTACCGGAAGACTGCCATTTTACAAAAACTATTAAATTAAAAAAATTTGTTGAAATTAACAAAATTTTAATTTTCCTCTAAACGCTCGGTTCTCGGATTTTATTTCTCAAATTACTTGTATGTAATGTCGGACAATAGCAAAAAAAAATTTCAGCCCAATTATAGGAAAGTTAGATTTTTTTAATTTAAATTTTTTGTTTAAATTTAATATATTTTAAAAAAATGGCAGTCTTCCGGTAGGGATATTGGGATTAAACTTTTTTTGCTGATATCCGACATCAAATACAGATAATTCGTGAAATCAAATCCTAGAACCGAGTGTTTAGAGGTAAATTAGATTTTTTTTTAATTTAAGAAATTTTTTAAATTTAATCAACTTTTTAAAATAGCAGTTTTCCGGTAAGGATATTAAAATGAAACTTTGTTTATTGTTTCCCGGCATCAAATGCAATTAATTTATGAAATATAATCCCAGAACCCAGCGCTTAGGGGAAAATTAGAATTAAAATAAACAAAATTTTTTACGTTAAAGTGCATACGTATATAAAACGCAGTTGTCATAGTGCGATTACCGTCTAAAATAATGTATATTACTTTATTTTATTGCTAACAAATTTATTTCTGAAATTAACAAAAAAAAATGTACATTTTCGTTAATAAACGTTGCGAATTTCAGTAATATAAAAGTGCTTATATTGCCTCTTGCCTCATCACGGAAGCTATACCGTAAAACGGGGCTAAGCGGAGCGTGTGGGGTAAGCCGGCTCATCTGTAAGGTTATTCTCTATAATTAATTATCTCTTTCTCGGAATAACAAATTTTATGATTAGCGTTTGTTTTATTTTTCACAAATGTTCAACTTCATTTTAAAGCTTGTTTGGTGCAGTTTCGTTAGTTATAACGTATAAAAAGTGCATTCGTATAAAATTCGCAGTTTTGGAAATTTGGTTAGATTGTGTGTAAAAATTCGTAAAAAAGTTGACTTGTAGAAATTTGTGCCATGGATCATACTTTCTATCACCCGAACAAGATTTATTCAAATTTGCACATGGATACGATGTATTTTTCGTCATGTGAAATTTTTTTTGTAAGAATTTTTGTTTTTTTGATGGAAAGCGGCTCATAGTATTTTATTATAAACCAAATGTATAATTGTTTGCCTTGATAATCACTCCGTTTAAAAGATCAAGAATACCTTTCAGAACGTTCAAAAAGTAGAAAATCTATTAAATTGTAATATGTGTTGTAATATACCTTACTTACTCATCCGTGAGGTTAAGAATAAATCTGGTTATGTTCCAAATGACAATAAGCAGATTATTTAACGTTACCATACGTTTTAATAGCTTTATTTGCTTTAAAATGATTAGAAAACTCATAAATAATTACTTTTTCTGTAAAGTTTTTCTTCCAAACACTTTTTTTTTTTTACTTTTTTCATGAGAAAACGACTTAGCCCCACATTGTGGGGTAAAGTCGCTCACACTTCAAGGGATGATATATAGTTGTTTATGAATTAAATGTATGTTTATGCTTAACAATACAAAAGAGGGCCAGATAGAGTTTATATATTTGAAGCATCAATACCTAATTTAAATTCCTCGTAAAAAATAAAAAATAAAAAAATAAAAAATATTGTAAAAAGACGTCAAAAACAAGCCGCTTAGCCCCATTTTAAAGTACCTGCCTGATTCTTGTATTAGCACTATTAAGTTATGACTCTAATTATTTGAAATATTTGATTATTGATGGAATATTTCTGTATAAAAATTTAGAAAAACACTCACGTCACGTCACGAACGTAACAGAAGGGGAAAAACTTTCACTGCTTTCCATAGTAACATTCATTCATGACTTTCCCGTTCATTAGTGCGATGTTTGAGTTGAGGTTTAAGATCAGTGTCTTTAGAAATTTTTATCATCAGTGATTAAAGCAGAATCGAACATGGCAGACAGGGACAACGATTCTCGGCGAAGTATGTCACTCTGTAATCAATTAGCGTGGAAGAAACTACACGCAGCCTCGCTTCGCTTAGTACACGTACTTTAAAGAATTTCTTTTTTGGTACACTTTTGATTATATCGTCCACAGAAAAATTGATAAAACTGGTCGGTTACAGAAAGAATTATAAAAACACTAATCTAACAACAAATATAAATAAGAATTTCAAGTTAAACAAATAGTTTTAAAGTTTTTTAGTATAAAATTGTGTTATGAACAATTCACCCATCACAGATAATATTTGGGGTAAGAAACGTTGCAGGTAATCGGTGAAACGGGGTCATAGCAAGCTGGGTGACTGAGGTTGGGGTAAATTCGCGAAACACGTTCCGGCTGTAATGTGTTGACACTAGCGGAGTCCACTGGCGAAACGTCCCGAATTTTTACAGTGAGTTTACCCCAACTTCAGTTTATCAGCTTGCTATTACCCCGTTTAACCGATTACATCCTGTAACGTGTTGCCTTTAATGGAGTCCATTGACGAAATTTCCCGAATATTCACAGTGAGTTTACCCCAACCTCAGTTACCCAGCTTGCTATTACCCCGTTTAACCGATGACTTTCTTGTAAAATATTCAAACTACAATAAAACACAACAATATACAACAATAATAAAAAATACAAAGAAATACAAAATTCATCTAAAAAGTAGACAAAAATTCTAATTACCTGTTTGGTTGTATTTTCCTCTAAAAATGATCCTAGTTTTTCTAACTTATTTGTAAAAAAATTTCCACCAGGCAGTGAAACAAAAATTAATTTAATTTTATTTTTTTAAATTTTGGATAACAAACTTAAACTACCCAAATAGGGTTGTTAACGGTTAAAAATTGCGATTTATATTTTGGCCGTGGCTGCGTGTACCGAAATTTTGGTACGAATAGCCGGACTTTTTCGGTACAAATAGCCGTGGAAAAGGGACTATTTGTACCGAAATGTCAGTCCAATAGACGGATTTTTTCGGTACACATAGGCACTGCCTTATATTTTTAATTTTTTATAGAGTTCACTAGTAAGTAAAATTAAAACAAACTACTGATTTTGCAAAATATCAATACCGAATTCATTTCAAATTAAAAGTCTAAAAGGGTTCAAAATTAACAAATTGGTGTGAATTTTTTTCAAAATAAAAACAATTTATTTTCACAAAAACCCCACTTTTTTATTTTGTTTGTAAAATTTGTACTTCAATAAGGACGACATCCTGTACGTTTTATGTGGGCCAAAATATTTTTGCGACCACGAGAATATTTTTTTCGAGAAAAATAGGGGTTTTAATGGTCGAAAATTAGCATTTTGCCAAACCTGTTTGTAAGAAAACTGCGAAAATTCAATTTTTCGAAAAAAAAAGTCTTGTGGACACAAAAATGATTTGGCCCGTATAAAACTTACAGGATACCTTCCTTATAGAAGTCCAGATTAAAAAAAAAAAATAAAAAGGTGGGGTTTTTGTGAAAACAAGTCTTTTGGGAAGGGATTTAAGCTAAAAGGTTTAATGGCTGACGATCGTGTAGAGGGGGGATTTTAGATATGCAAAAACCCGAAAAAAGTAAAAATTTAATCTAATCTAATCTAACCTTATTAGAATCTAGAAGAAAATTTAAATATCTCAAGTCAAAAGTTATAAAGGTTTTAAAACAATTGTTTTTTTAACAAACTTTGAAATTCAAATAGTCATAACTTCACAGATTTTTTTTTCTCAAATTGGAAAAATATGTGTCGACTGATTTCCTCAAAAAGACAACATATTTTGTCGCCAAGAGATTCCACGACTTGAAGTGTTCTTACCTGTTGATTTGAATTGGATTCGGTTTCAGAAAAATTGGTTTGACTTTTTTTACCCTTTTTTCAATTTTTCTCGGAAAGGGTTGTTGCAATGAACAAAATTAATACAACAAAAAAGATGTATTTAAGAGATCTACAACATTCACTTGAACGTGCAACGGCGTAGATTGCAAAAAAGATAGTATATAGAGTGTAGAAAATAGCCTTTCGAAACATCACATCGTATCGGCTCAAGCGCATTCCGCCGGATTGTAATTGTGGCTGATCGTGGTCTTTTTATGGGGATTTTCGATATATATATATATATATATATATATATATATATATATATATGCATCAATCTTCACTTGGCGCGTATTTTACTTTCTCTATGGTGTAACCTACACTCCGAAATCATAGTCTACAGACTACAAAGCATAAATGTTACCATAAAAGTGTTATGATTACCGAGAAAGTTTTATGGTAATATGAGAAAGGCACAAACTCGACCTTGAATGATATAAATCACCGTAAATAACAATTTGTCATTCTTTTTATGAACTATCCGTAGAATTAATTTTTCTCATTCATAATTGTACTCCTTTCCGTAGAATTTATTACTTCTTTCAGTACCCAATGTTGTTGCCATAAAAAAAAGAAAAACATTTTTCTGCATACTCGATGCACTTTATAAAGACGAAACAAAGCAACTGTTCCACGTCAAGCAGAATCATTATATACTCGTAAAATCCAAGTCTTTACTAAGCATCTATCCTGCGATATTTTTCAAACGACATCAACTACAAAGTGGAATCAATCAAGTCCCCTGTTTTTAAAGACACCGATTACATACGTGAAAGATGGCACACGATGATTGTTTTGTCCCTGAATTGAAGGCTAAATTGATTCACTTATCATCACTCTTTCTGTACACATGTATACGATATAGTCTTTTTGCAGATACTTTCATTTTTACAATCAACATAATCATATGGGCAATAACTATTGAATATCCACATCTTCATAAAGTTCATTTTGAAATGATTTTTTTCAAAGACTCGCATTTGATTTATGATGATTTGGAGCAGGCGTTACCAGCAATGTACCTTTACTCATATTCTATTGTTACAGTAATCTGTTAAGGAACTGCAAGTATACAAAATCGTCTTAGGTTGATTGTTTCTCATGTTCTATTTCTATTATTCATTGTTCAATAATATCAGTAGCAGCTGATCTTATTTTTGGAAAGAAGTGTTATCATATGATTAATCATATAAGCCCATCCGGGCTTCACACTAATTATTTATCTCTCACACTATTAGCCTTTAAAACAGCCCTGCTTCCTGAATGCAACGTTTCATCTCTCAAATGTATGATGGAAATTTGCTTAACTTTCCCAGGATATTAATATTATCATTATTTGGAATCGAAAAAGTGTGCTCTGTATTGAAAAAAAAAACCGAATTTGTCAGTCGTTGAGATAAGGGTCATCCAGTCAGGTAGAATTATTGATGACCGATGTATTCATATTTGTTATTTTACTTAAATTTACCTAGAGCTCCAAAGATATCACAAATAAGAAATATAAATGACTTTGTTAGAGATTATGTTTCTATATATCTTACTTGAAATTATTAAATAGAGACATTGAGCCCGAATAGATTTCGTTTCCATTCTGAAAAGTTCGGTTCTTAGTCAATTCGAAAAATAAGGATTATGCAACATTCGGACTGTTACATCATCCTGAACGCATCTGTTAATTTTATTATATCGATATAGGATTACGAAGGTAAAACGTTTAGCGAAGGTTACAACGGCTAACTTTAAGGTCTTTATCGTAAAATTATTGGACGTTCTTTCAGAACGTTCTATAATTTCTAACTTTGAGATTGAAAAAAATGTTCAAACTCTCTACAATACCACCTTGATCAAAAAGTTTTATGACTCGTCACCGTGTGGCGCTCTCGTTCGGCCGATTTCAATTCTTCTTTTTTTGTTGTGTTGGTAGAAGTGTCATTG
>JAUMHM010000031.1:66012604-66023194 GCA_032362435.1 Melikaiella ostensackeni
CAACCCCTTTCCAGCTCGTTCAGGGCTAAAGTTACGGAATTTTCCGTAACTCTAGCCTTAGCGCTACACTTGACCGGTTTAGTTTTACGGAAAATTCCGTAACGCTAGTCAGTGCCTAATAATATATGTATAAATATGGCTATAATAAGTCACAGGACGCGACAATGCTATTTAACTTTTTTAATTTGTGTCCAATTGAAAAATGTCTTTACGATAATTTGATAAGTATTTTTGTCATCTACCAGAAAATTTGGCAAAAGTTTTCGAAACTCTCAAACTTTTGTACGCTTTTCAGGCACTGTGAGTGCCGAACCGTAAAGATCCATTAAAAAATAGAGATCCAAAACTTAGACAATTCTATCAGAACAAGAATGTAAAAATCACTAATACCACTTTCGAAAAATTGTTCATAGAGAATATTTTGACAATGATGAAAACACTATTTAACTTCTATAATCAACGAAATTATACACCTTAAACGAGGTCTTAAATGACACTACACCTCGACATTTCACTGATTCAATCAAACAAAAAAAAACCAATGTCTCTAAACGTGTGGCAATTTAATGGCAAAACATAATTTTTAAAACCAAAAAATTACCTTCAGCTTCACTTTTGAACCAACAACGTCTTTTTTCTCATTCCAGGCATTTTCAATGCGTCGACTTGCAGCGTGGATGTAACCTGTGTCTTTCAACCAAACCTCGATCAGCCTCAAAAGGATTTACATCCGTGAGGGAAAAATGATCAGGACCAATCCTAAACGTTCAGCCACGCATTGGAGGGTTGCCCTACTATTTTTGGGCTTCCTAGGATCTGCAGAATTTTCCAGTTCATCTCCAGCAGAAACAGAAAAACCAAAGGAGAGAACCTCCTCTCTATCTTCACCAATAAGATCATCGGAGCAGGACATAGGTTCTCCAAGTGAACTAGCCTGGCAGGCCTGGCTTTTGGTGGACGCTCAACCATCAGGATCGAACACTGGTCTTGATTCCGCCAGCATTCTCCGAAGAATAACACCTAAAAGCGTCTTCATTGCACCTTCACTTCAAGCCTGCGCCGACGGTTATAAGGCAGACAACATGGGCAGGTGTCAAAAAGTTGTGAACATTGATCACGAAGCTCATCTCAATTTCCTCGTACAAAGATTGAATCAATTGTACGGCAAGAGCCCTTCCCAAGCAGCTAGCACTATGACAGATAAAAAACAGTCACCTATTGCCACTGGTCCTCTGCAACTCAACATTCCTCTTCTTCCAGGTGTAAGCAAGGACGAATCCTCTTCCCAGGTGGAAGAGGACGAACTTCCTCAGGGAGCAATACCTCTGGAAACCAAAAAAGAAACAGATCACAGCAGAAATGACACTACTAGGGTAAATTCTGAGGAAGACTATGAGGAGTCATTTTTTCTCCATTCCAATTCCTCGGATCATAAGAAGAATGATCAAGGCTCTTCGTCACCTGCATTTGTGGTTCCTGTAGCCGACTTTATTGACGAGTCGAACGAGACTTTCTCAGATATAGTGGATTACAAGATACCCCAAGGTCTGCATGTTCTCAATCGCTCTACTGTTGAGCATGATTTGAGAAAAGAAGATTTTTCGACAACAGAAGATACTTTGATGACGACGACGACGTTGTCCAGCAAAGACCAAGTCAGCGAGGATGACTCTTCTCGTGAAGACGTGACTGTGACAAGCGACTCGGGAATGGAGAACGTGACTGAGAGTCCGATTCGAAAGGAGATCATAAGTGATGGCGTTTCTGATATTGACTCAGAAATGGAAACTTGGAGGAACGACAGCGACGTGTCATCGATTCAGAGTACAAAGAAAAATGAGACGAGTGAAGCCGACGTTCTTTATGAGGAAGAATCCGAACCGGATCTGGAGGACCAGGAGGAGTACTCAGACACAACTCAAGTCTCGGAGGAGGACTCCGGGGAATCCGAGGACGAGCTCCTCAAACATGGGGAGACGGGCATGATGATTCCGATCGAGAATCAGGCCTTGATTCGGTCAGAGAAGAAGAAGAAGACCCAGGTACCAAAAGATGACTTTCCGATGGAGACGACTACTTTTTTTGAGGACGAAAGCGATTCCATAACGACCACCGAGGGAGGTGAGGACCTCGGGAGTAACGTATCCAGTGAGGTGAGTATCAACAAAGACTTCGTCTTAGAAACGACTCTCCTCGACGTGAATACCGGAAAGGTGAAAAATTCCACGAAACCAGTTTCTGCGAATAGCACCGCCAGCCAGCAGAACAGAGACGACGATTTGAAAGCATTCTTCGAGGCCGAAAAAAAACTCATTACGGAACCGGAGGTCGTCTTCTCGCCACAGGATAATCGTGGTGGCTCGAGCCCTTATGGCAGGAAACGAGACGGGCAGCTTCTTAAGACTAATTTTCAGTCTATCAAGAAATCGCACAATTCGCCTGTCATCGAACCACCCATGGCTTCAAAGCCAATTCCACATCCTGCTAATCTTCAAGTTCAAACTCGTCCAATAGAAGAACAGGCTAGCTTCCAAAGTGACAGGATCCTGCCTCCGGATAGGAAGAATAAGTTCCCTTTTCGGTTACCTAACCTTGACCCCGAACCCCCCGATTTTGGGAACTTTAGACCAATACCAGTGAACAGACGAGGCCAAGATTTCGTGAGATTTCCGAACTACGAAAGGCAGAGTGAAGGATACGTTAAGTTTCCATCAGAGGACGTCAACAGCATCCACAGTCCGGAGATTAAACAGAGATTTCCTTATTCTCGTGAGGATTATCCGAGTTCTGCCACGGGCACTAAGAGCAGTGTTTCCTTTAATCAGAAGCAGTCTAACTGGTGGGTTCCATCACCTTCGAGGATGGACAGACAGCAGACTTTTATGCAAGCGCAAACCTCTCAAAATCAGAATCCAATGCTCCTGAAATTCTGGGCCAGAATGCCTCTCCTCAGAGATCCTAGTTTTGATTCCAAGTTTCCTCCAACACCTAGTGATCAGACTTTTGAGAAAGAGGACATCTCTAGAACTTCCAGAGTCTTTCATTCGAGTAGGAACAACTTCTACAAGGAAAACTCTCCGCACGAGGTGAAGAGAGTCTTCTCTCAGAATGTACGGAGCTCGATTGGAGGATAAGAACCGGATAGCTGGACGCTTTCCTTTATTTTCAACTCGGGAAGAAAACCGCAAGACGTCTTTGAGAACGGTGCCAAATACGTACTTATGAGCTAAGGATTCCTGGAATGTCGGACAAATTTGCGATTGATCAGCGATTGATTGTAAACAAAGAAATTGCGCAAGCACGAGACTTAGGAATTCAGCCATGTCTTCTCCTCACCACGATGCGAAGAATCAAGACATGGTGTCCTTGGTGGTGTCAATTTTCCCTAGGTTCCTCCAGATTCGGGGTATTACTTGAGATTCGCGTTCACGTAAGGCAATCATCGAACAGTATGATGCTTGAATTTAAATTTCCATCGGCGAAAGTGGACGCGAGAGTTGCGAGGACATTGCACAACCCTAACGTTTTTGTTCTAGCACTACACTTTGGAGTCCTTTCGAGAGAAAGGATTCTGAAGAGAGTCATTTAGAAAGAATGGTTCCAAAGTGTTAGAAATAACATGAACAAAGTCGAAATATTTTAGAGATTGTTGTGACAACTTAAATGCTTTACATGCTTTAAATTAAAAATTCAAGTATGATGTTCATATTCTTCATTTCTTTCTGTATATTTCAAAGTCCGAATCTCATCTTGAATAGAGAGCGTTTAAGTAGTCATGGCAAATTTTAAATAAAAAAGATTTTCTCATGTATGTCTTATTTACATGATTAACAGAGGGCATAGGTTCAAAAAAAAGAAGCTCTGTTAAGTCCCTAAAATTGAGAATGAAATTATTAATTTTCGTGGACTCAGCAAAGTTTTCAAAATTCTATTTAGCCTTTCAAGATCTCTAATACTCAAAAATACCGCAAAATATTAATATAATTAAAAAGTTCAGTGAGCAGGGTCTCTTGAAAATTTTGTAAGATTAATATTTAACGAAAAGAAACGTCGCTATCGAAATTTGTATATTGCATGATAATTAGCAACGTATTTTAACACATTTTCTATTTGAGATATTGTAGTAAATTTCAATCTTATCTCAGATATATTCTAACTTAAATTATGAAAAATCCAAATTATACATAAAATTGTAGCTATACTCTTGATTATCTTGGAATAACTTAAACTTGGAATTCAAGTCAGAAAGCAATAATAAAATTGTATTAGCGATTGCTACTGTATAGTCATTTTTACATTAAGTTAGTAGTCTTTTTCTTATGCATTTAAATAAAGCATAGATGTATGTATTCGGTGCAGTAGGTGCATGCATTGTCGAGATGTACTATCGTTCGCTTGTCTTATACGAGGATCTACTAAATTTAATGGATGTCGATTATCGATGTTAGGCGTAGATTATTGTCAAATTTAAGTGACAGGTACGTATAAAAGCTTCCCTTTTAAAAAGCAAAAGGGCGAGTGCGTTTGGTGCAAAAAGTACCTTGATAGACTGAATGTAGTGTATTATTTTATTTATGTGATCATCGCAATACTACTTGCAATAGATCCAAGTGAAAAGATTTCTACGAATCCTCAGAATCTCAGAATTGTACTATATTATGAAGTTCGGTTAGATTTCTTTCATTCTGATTAAAATTTATCCTTCAAATATGACGAAAAAATTTTACTGGAGTAAAGAAATTGCCTTCTAATACCATATCACTGTTGTGCAATAAAATCGGTTCGTAGCACTGCACTGTTACTAAATAGAGATCATTGTGTGCTTTTCAAGTAAAAAGAATGCGTCTGTATGTTGTTAATGTGTCGATTTACAAGTGAACTTCGTCCTTCGTTTGTGACGTTCCAAAGAATCACGGCCACTTTTGTTAACTCTCAAAATTTGGTTAAACCTTTTATAGTGAATTAGAGAAAAATTCATCGAGATCTTAATAAAACTGACATTATGAGAAAAGAAATACTGATTTGAGTTGCTGATTGCAAAATTGACTTTTTTTCTAGTTCGTAATGGAGAAAATTGTATGGAGCAAGCTTTAAAAAGAATTTCGTACATACTTGACATTGCGGCCAGTAACTTTATTTTTTCAGTTTTGTTTTAACGTCCTGTGTAACATCACTCGTGCATGAATTTATGTAAATATTAATTAAATATCAAATAGAAATATTCTATTAAAAGTGTATATACAGCGTAAACACGATGCAAGCGTTAACTCTGTCGTAAAGATGTATTGACTGTAATTGTATTAAATATACTGTATTATTTATAGCTAAATATATGGATGTACATTGCATATTTGATCCTCGGTCTTAAACTCCAATCCTTTCCTATTTCTCATTTAATTTAATTATCTGCAAGCTACACTTTCAGCTAGCTTTTAATCCTTTAAATTCTCTTGCTAAAAAGTACATTTCATTAGAATCGTCTCTTGTAGCTTCAGGTCTAACTATTTTTACTTTGTTATAAAACTTGCACAAGTCTTCCTCGAGTTGAGGGGATTTTCCACCATGCCAAATTTTTGTTAAAAAAGTAGAACCGGGTTTGGAAAATTGTAGAGCGAATTTCAAGGCGGAATAAGCTAAAGTAATTATAACCTCGTGGTCTATATCTTTAACACCAGTGGCATTTGGTGCCATGTCAGACATAACTAAATCTACTAGTTTTCCATTTAAGAGGTCACGAAGTTTGGTGTGAGTTTCGAGAGAGGTAAAATCACTATTTCCTAGAATATGTGCTCCTTCGACTTGATGGAAAAGTTGTTTGTCTATCGAAAAAACAGATCCGGTTGGTTTGTTTCGTTGAGATCCATTTGAATTTGTCAATTTCACGGCGACCTGGGTCCAACTTCCTGGAGCAGCACCGCAGTCTATAACAACCATTCCAGGAGAGAGAATGTTGTGCCTGACAAGAATTAAATTTAATGGCAACCTAGAGTTTCTTTTTCTATAAACTAATTTCCACATATATTAGAGTGAAAATAAAAAAGTTGACAATATCATGTGCTTTGCAAATTATACGCTTGTGTTTAGAGGAATGATTTGTTCAACTAAAGGGTTTTATTATGCCTATTTTTTCCCACAATACCCAATGTCCCAATTATTTGTAATATATTTGGTATCAAAATAAATTCGATTAAATATGTCATCTATTAATTGCAAAATTCGAAAATAAAGTTTTTTTTTGTATCTAAATATAATTACAGAGTATTATAACTATATACTTTCTAAATGTCTCCGAGTTTTTATGTCATCCGGTAACAAAACAGTTTTTCATGAATTTAATGATCGCACAACAATGTGATGTCATGCGGTAACACGGCTTTATTATTTGAATAAGCATATTTGGGGGGTGCAGAGAATATTAATAAAACAATGCATTTCCTTCCTGCAAAACAATTGATTAATAGGTTATTCCCATGTAATAATATATGTACTTTAGAATAATAACATTTTTTGGATAACCATGTCTACAAATTAAAAAGAGAAAAAAGGTTTTATGTTGTTCTGAAATACTTTTTTTCAAAAAAGTTTAAAATTGAATAATTCCAACTTTTTGATTTTCACCCATATATAACAAAAATTGAATTAGGGTCGATACGGGTAAGTGTGATATGAATTTCAAAAGTTATACTTGGAATAATGATATTTCAAATTTTGCCAAAAATATCTTTGGACTTTCTGCTTACAATCGTCCCCTTCTTAAATCAGTAAATATTTGCATGAAGAAATGTTTTACTTTCGTTCCTATTAATAAAACATCCACTGATTCTTAAAATATATTTTTGTTTTCAATTTTTTATCATTTATAAGAATGTTAATGAAAATAAAAAAATAAAAATTTGAATCTTACATGAAGGTTTCACTGATATTAAAAAAATTTTCTGTTTAAAATTACATTATTCTCAAATTGATTTAAAAATGATATGTCTCTATAAATAATGCATTTATAAAAATGTTATCTGAGAATTATTATTACGTACTTACATTTTTATTGCAAAAATACAATGAATAAATGCATATGAATGAATGAAGAAAAACAAAAAACAGTCATCACACTTACCCTGAGTCTGATTTTTAATTACCCTGTCATAATTTATCATTAAAAATGATGAAAATCTTATATTTTCAGAAAAACAACGGATATTCAAGGAAAATATAATAACTTCCTTCTTTCCTTAACAAAAATGCAACAAAAGGTGCTTTATTATGTAGGAAAAATTCAAATAAAAAAACCAATGAGACAATTACGTATTGGAGTTTTCTAAACACATCTGTTACTATAAAAATAAATAATTAGAAATATAATCTTGATATCATAACAAAAAAATGTAACAACTAATTTGTTTTTCATTCCAAATTTTCTCTTTATCACACTTACCACGTCATCATGTTTAACCATACCAACCATATCGATCTTGAGAAATATATATAAGAATAATATTAAAAGATTCCAAACCTTTCATTGATTTCCAAAAGTTTAAACGCGCTTCGACATCGATAATTCTCCTTTTTAGCTTTTTCAACATAAGGATCTTTAAGTTGTCTCGTTAACCATAATTGCGAGCTATGCTTTTTTCCTTTTAAATTGGTGGGCCTTTCTTTTAAAAGAGCACAACAAGTATGTAATCGTTTAATATGCATGCTTTAAAAATGTTTTTTTAAAAAACACATGAATTTTTCCAAATTCTAACCTAAAAAAGATATACAGGTTATGTTTCCCAATGTTTCAATCGTTTCAATCAGCCCTCTGCTACCTGCTTCTACTATGGGAGTTCCCTGTAGAAACAAAGTAGGATGAGACTTGACCATCGCCACCAGGAGGAAACGCTGCGCTGTTTACCTATAGGGCCAACTTGCTATTAGGTACTTCATGTTCCAATATGGCGATCCAAGATGGCCATACGCTGGTGCGTAAGCATTGGCTTAAATGTACATGGGACGAAACTTTATTTTTTAAATATCTTCGTAGAAAATAATTTCTCATCATAAGTGTATTCGAAAATTAGTTTTTGTTTTCCAAGCATCAATTTATAAAATAATAAAATCAATAAAAAAAACAATTATCGATTTTATTATTTCATAAAATGGTCCTTGAATGATAAAAACTAATTTCCAAATATACTTATGATGAGAAATTATTTTCTACTAAGGTAGTCAAAAAAATGAAGTTTAGTTCCATTCATTTGGAGCCAATATTTATGCACCAGCGTATGGCCATCTTGCCAAATCTTGCCTCGTGACGCCACAACGTGAAATACCTAATGAAATACCCAGGGTTGGTCAGTTATGCGTAACTCGGGAGTTTTTGACGTATAATACGCTTTCTACGCAGTATACGTCGAAAATCGTAGAAAACTCAGTAAGATACGTTTCAAAATGGCGGAAATGCCAAGTCATACGTGCACTTAACCTCATATTTTAAATTGATTTGTTTTTATGAATTAAATCATTCACAATAACAAATGAAGAAGAAACATTAAATAATTATGTATGGACTGGGGAAAACTACGTTATATTGTGTAATCACAAGGAAGAATTTGAATTTCGAGAATCAAAAAGGACAGAGAACAGTCGCAAAATCTATGTTTCTCTACAAAAAGTTATAAAACTTGAATTTGAAGAGAAATGTGTATATAAAGTACTTTTTTGATTAAAAACAAATAATAATGTATATTTTTACAGCGAGATAAGTAATATTAACAATATTTACATTTTTACAACTTATTTCTTTTAAAATTTTCCCCAGTTTTCAATTTCTTTAATCGCATTCATTTTCAAATTTTGACACTGCATATTCATTTATTTTTCCTTATTCGATGCTGAACCTATTAAATTTTATTCTTTCGGCAAGAAAACGACAAAAAGCATGGTCGAACTTTTAAAAAACATCTATTATCATTTTTGCCATGCATTTTGTAGCAAGACGGCCCTATAGGTAAACAGCACGGTGACTGGTCACTTCAAGTACTAAGGTTTGCCGGTCAAAAGTAGGGATGGGCGCTGACGAATGTGACCGGTGAACCGGACCATCACGTAAGCGTCATCGGTCATCCATGGTGATCCATGGTCATTATCAAATAAATCAGCATTGAAA
This sequence comes from Melikaiella ostensackeni, assembly GCA_032362435.1. Lineage (NCBI taxonomy): Eukaryota > Metazoa > Arthropoda > Insecta > Hymenoptera > Cynipidae > Melikaiella > Melikaiella ostensackeni. Next base: position 66,021,753 of record JAUMHM010000031.1, read on the forward strand.
CGATTTAAAATAAAATATCCATTATGAAACAATACATTAAACCTTTTACTTTTAATTTTAGACTTTGCTCTGTTTACAACATAAATCCTTAAACGTTTCTCTTCAATTTACATGCGAAAAACTAATAAAAACGTTCAGTTTTATAGGTTATGTTCATACTGTGTATTTACAACATTCCTCATTTTTTCTATTATTTATTTTCTACTCCCTTATCTTTTTTACCAAATACACTGGAACCCCCGTTTAGCGACGGTCTCGGGTATGGCCATGACAGGTCCCACGAATTCGAGAATTCCGGCCCTACTCTGAAATGTAATATTTTTAAACTCGTTTTTTCGAAGAGAATGACCAATTTCGTGCAAATTTCATGAAGAATAATGTAGAAGAACTCACAGATCGTCAATGAAGAAAATCATTACTCTGTTAGAATCATCAGGTTAACAAGAAAAAAAATATTTAGAGGCAGAGTGCAAGTGTGCGAGGTTGTGATTTCCATACATTTGTTTTACAGCACTATAAAAAGAGGTAATTTTTTTAAAGTCTTTATTTCATTAATATATTTTGCATCCATACTTAAAAAACTCAGTACATTTTCAAAAAAGTCGGATAGATGCATATTATAAAAGTTAGGTTATATTGTTAGATAGGTGGTTAGATTAGATTAATTGAGGTCATATGAACATATCGTTTTGCATTTTAAAAATTCTAATGGTTCTTCTGGTGAACGATCAAATTTATCTGATAAAATTCACCCTTCCTGAACTTTAGAAGGGATTTCGAAACAGAAATAGGATAGAAAATAAACTTCTCGCAAAATGCTTTCGTACACCTCACTCTTATATTAGCTGTATTATAAGCATCGTTTCTTCGATCCTTCTAATTTTTTCTGTATACTATATATCGAACATCAGAATGTATTAATTTTATTCAATTTTTCTTGAAAATGATCTCTAACTATTTTTAAAATCATGTTTACTAACAAATGTAATGGTATGTTGAGATAGAGGTAAGAACGTATATAATGACAGGAAACTCGAGTGGAGGGGGTAGCACGAGAGACGGCGGCTGGGTCGGAACACATCCTTGCGTAGTTTCGTACTGCGCATGAGACTGTCTCTTTTTCTCCGCGAGCGAGAACCGAGAAAGTGTCAAGCACCGTGCACTTGAGTTGCTTACACTTTGGCGTTTACATTTTCGTCAACATTCTAAATCGCGTTCTTAATGTGTTTTTCATGCGATAGATGAGAAATAATTGAAAAAAATGGCGCGAGTGTGTTTTGTCGTGCAATGCAGCACCAAACTGACCGAAATCGACCAAATCTTCATGGAACATCTAGAAACTAAAATCTTCAATCAATCCAAGTGTAAACCGGAATTTTGGTGCCGTTACGTTGACGACACTTTTGTCATCTGGAGACATGGACTAGATGAACTACAAAAGT
>JAUMHM010000031.1:66029975-66056589 GCA_032362435.1 Melikaiella ostensackeni
TTTTGTGCCACTTTTTGCTTCTAGATTTTCTTTCTTTTTCTGCTTTTATTGTTGGGGTATTTCTCAATTCTAACTTGACATCTTCTTTCCTCAAAACTGCAAAACATCATCCGTACTGGCAAAAAAGATTTAGTTACTATTTTCAAATATAATAATACAGTCTATTATCTTTTTATGATTTCTCTTGAAGATTCGATAAATTAAATTATATATATGAATCTAATTATGAGCGTTTCATTTAGTTGAGAAAAAAAATCATTTTTAGAAATTGTGTTAATGAGAACAACAGTACAAGTCAAAAATAAAAAAATAATGTTAGTGTTACGCATATATCTTTGACCACCTTTCTTGATAATTCCCTCTACTGTAACTAGAGTATGAATAGGCCTAGGCGTGTGGCCCTTTGGCAGTTCTTTATTGTCGCTACGATTAGAAACTTATATCTAACTTCCTGCAAAACAAATAAATAGCAAATGAATTGTCTGTAAGCAATTCAGTTACATTTTAAAAACTCAAATAAACGTTTTTAGGTATAACATTTTGGCGATCCTGCCAGGATTGCTTTTTCGATTTTTGCATCTCCGGCTACAACAGATAAATCCCATAAAGGCAATTCTAATACAGACCTAGATTGAAATAAAGGGAGATTGAACAATTTCAACTTAAATTAGAACCCTTCAAGTGCGAATATCTCAGACCTGAGCTTGAATACCTAGAGCACTCAATTTCGGCAGACGGAATAAAACTTAATCCAGCTAAAGTAGAAGCAGTTCGAAATTTCAATGAACCCAAAACCGTCAAACTGGTCCAATCATTCATAGGACTTGCTGGTTATTATAGAAAATGGATAAAAAACTTCTTATCTGTAGCAAAAACTCACAAACTCACAAAGATACCATTTTTGACTGGACGCCTAAATGTTAGACCCTTTTAAGATTCCCAGATTTCAAAGATACATTTCCTTAAACAACCGACGCTTCTGATCACGGGCTAGCTGCAGTATTGTCACGAAATGGACACCGTTGTTTCTACATATCAAGAACATTAAGTTAAGCCGAGGAAAACTATAGCACCAGCGAAAAACAACTACTAGCCATACGGACAGTTAAAAGTTTAAGGCAATATTTGCTCGTGAAACCTTTCGAAATCCGAACCGATCCTAAAGCTTTATTACTCCTCCATAATTTCAGAAACCCCAGTTCACGATCACTGGGATGGAGGTTAGGACTTGAAGACCATAAACATGAAGTACAATACGTGAAAAGAAAAAAGAATTAAGCTGCAGATTGTCGATCGAAACTTTTTCCCGTTCGAAAATAAAATTTATTGCAAGATGCCTTTTAAGACTTATACATTGAACAATGAAGTTATAGAATGTTGATCAATTCCGTTACTAATAAGCGAGTTAAAAGTGAACCAAACGCTACCAAACGCAGTAGGAATTAATCCAAGATTTAGTACAATTCTTATCAAATTACTATTCAGATACGGGATTCTACTTGTGCTTGTCAAGTACTCGAGAGCTCACCAAAATCGAAAAGGAACAAATCATCAAAGAGGGTCACTCAACTCACCTAGGAGAGAATAATACCTTAGAACGAGCAAAGGAGATCGAAATATGGTTAGGAATGGACGAACAGATCAAAAACTATGTCAAAAAATCTTCCATCTGCCATTTACGATAAACAACCAGAATAACTCATCAAGCATCTAGTGTCTTACGCGGCATCCCAATAAACTCCAACGATAAAATTGCCTTAGACATTTTCGGACCTTTAAACGAAACCTAGAAAGGTAATAAGTATATACTGAGTATCCAAGATAGATTAACAAAGTACATCGTCCTGCTACCTTTGCAGAACGCAAGTTCAAATCATATCACTGACGGATTATTGGAACATTATATCTACATTTTTGGTGCCCCTAGGAATATTCTATCCAATCAAGAACAAAACTTTCCACTAAATTAATGCAGCTATTCGAGCAAGCACTCAGATTCAGCATGTAAAAACAAGGGCTTTCCATCCTCAATTCAACGGTAACATCGAGAGAATGCATTCAACCCTTTGAAACGTAATCAAAACGTCAATGGCCAAAAATAATAACGAATGGGACGATAATTTAAAATTTATCAGTTTTATAATAAATACTAGGAAAAACTCAACCCTGGGAATAACAACCTTTGAAGGCGCCTTTGGCACAGAACCCAATATCCCATCGACAATAGCCCCATCAACGAACCTTATATATCAAGATCTTATCAGGAAGTGGAAGCTACAACATGACCTCAACATCACGTAAATGAGGGAAAGAATAGAATTGGAACAAGAAAAAAAACTGAAAACGACTGGACGATGGAATATTAAGAACGCATCTGACCTATAGAGTCAGGCGGTAAAGTGAAAATTAAAAACAACACTAAGACCAACAAACTAAATCCTAGTTAGGAGGGTTCGTACGAAACAATAGACCTCAAAGACAACAGCAATATTAGATTAAGGGACAGAGATGAAATAATCCGCATAAATATCGACCAGATAATGCCTTATTTCACAGATGAAGGCGTTGTCCTTGCTCTGCGCAATAATAATCAGGATTAGGGCAAATTATATGTTAGAAGAACTAAAAGGAAATGTCTATGTTGAGGAGATGAATAAAGTCCATCTCTTCCATGAAGAATGGAGACAGATCATGGGAATAAATCTAACTACAACGAAAAAGAGGCTAGAAGCAATAGACAGCACGCTTACTTCAGCAGAAAAAGCGTGCGGAACCTTATGTGCACCGAAGGAAGAACTAAAGGTAGTTGAAGGGAGATACAACCGATATCATCCAAAATTGCAATCCTACACAATTACTAGGAAAACAAAGATACAAAAGAAGATTAGCTAATTTTGTCGAAGATATCTTCAAAACTTTAGTCGGAACTCTTTCTGAATCTCACCTGACCCCAATGAACTTTGAATTCGATAAATTGTATGCTGACAATAAAAATATATCATCAGTGTTATCTAATTTTACGAGGATTCTTGAACTAATATTAGACTCCTCGCCAACAGAATATTTGTCGCTAAAAAAGGAAATTGAAAAAGAAGTCGGACCGGCCCAAAAATTAGGACAAACGGTGAACGATAACACCAAGGACAATTTTTTTAACACCATACTTATATTGACTACCCTCTTTATAGATGAGATGAACTAGGACATCAATACTGCCATCGATGCTATTGATGGCGGAAAACACGTGATAGTACAATCGCAAATTCTAACACCCGCAATTTTAAAAAATACATTACAAGAGTTCAAGCAACATCACAGAACCCGATACAACACCTTGGATATCAGTTTACTTCCAGTAACAATAGTTCAAGGGCTTTTTCCTTATATTTTAGATATACCTGTGTTAGAACAGGAAGAAGGATCCTCACAAAAAATTGTTCATGTCCCCGAAAAGGAAGGCAAACTCTACCCATCCATTGTACCAGACCGCGAATTATTAACGGAATTCAGAGACTCGTACGTCCCTACAGACAGACGATTGACCACTGTAGAACCATAACGAGTTATCTCATTTGCAAAAGAAACCAATCAAGCCTGAAACTAGCTAATTGCAAGACCTGTAAATCAAATCTGTTTGAAAGATACGCTTAATTAAATTGTAATGAATCTCCATTCTTACTTCATAAAGAAACTTTATACCTATATCCAATGGATATATTATAATCCCCCTTGACGAAACAAATTTAGATATAAGTTGCAACCAAAATTCAACAGTCGTAGAAATAATCGAACCTAATGAAATAGAAAGAAATAATTGTGAATTACACAACAATTATGACCAGACAGATTTACCCAAACATATAGAGAAAAGACGAACTCACTAAATCCACATTAACGGATGACATTAACAATGATGAACAAGACCCTAAGAAACTAGAACATAAACTGATTCAACTTCCTAACCATATAGACAACGGCGAACTCAAACAAGCTGGTTAAGATTAGCTGGTAAATATCCCCATTTTTTGGAAAGACGTATATTCCCTACATGTACAGAAAATGTAAAATGCATTCCCATATTTTAAAAATGCAATCTGATTCTCATTTTTCAACTCAATACCTTTCTGTCACATTAGAAAACTTTGAATTCATTTAAGAGTACCCAGGTCAAAAAATTTTTTATAATCTATCGATAGTTTATGTATGGACTGAAAATTATGTATGATCCATCAAGAAATATATGTTTTCTCAATAAAATAGTGCATAAAAAAATATTTTTTCACAGATTATACATAATTTTCACTTTATACTGTTTAAAAATGTTTATGATGTGTCTAATGAGATCGAGTTGGCCAATCTTGCAGTAAGGCACATTGAAAAATTTCTAAAAATGTTGCAAACAGTGTTGGTCAATGAACAAATGATAAATGACAACACCGATTTCTTGAAACAGTTATTAGGTTGAAAAATTCAACCAAAATTTGATGACTGCCTCACCAAAGGAGAGAAGGCTTAGTTACAAAGTGTTCATCCACTATTCATGGTCACATTTGAACCAAAACAGTTGAATGTTATTATGAGTTGGAAAAAATTTTGCTAGTGAACATCAGCATCAGCTAATGAGATTCAACGATTCAGTGTGCCACCTTCCAAAAAGTAAAAGAAACAAGTTAAACATCCAATTAGTAGTATAGCTATGACAGTTCGGAGGCACATCAGTCGGTAAAACAGTGACCGGCAGGATACCCACAACCGGTAACTCGGCCAGTATAGTAGGGAACACACATGTAATCTTCTTTTGATCAATAAAGATGATCCCTGCGATACCGATCGAGAGTGTTGTCTAAGTTCAGGTAGGTGAAATATGATAGCTGTCGGGGAATTAATAGAACAAATAACTGATTTATCTAGGTATTTCCGAGAGCGTGAAATTCCAAAATTCAAACCAACGATGCTTCTTCCTTTGGTGTAAGATGGGTTGCTGCACTACAGGCTTTAGAGAGTGAGAGAATCCATGAGCCGGCGATGCTTGTTCCTTCGGTGTAAGGCTGGTTGCTTCACTACAGGCTTCAGGAAATCTACGCCCCAGCAATGCTTATTTCTTCTCTGTGTGAGGCGTGTTGCTAAAGTACAGGCTTACGAGAATTGCAACCTAATGATGCTTTTGAAAAAATGGTCAAAGATTCAAATCTTAGGTTAGGATAAGTTATCCTAACCTTACAAAATGTGGTTTATATCTGTGCTAAGTTGCCGACAGTCAATAATGGCTCGTGTCCATGCTACTTTATAACTTGTCGATACCAGCGGTAGAATTGATTCTAGAACTTCATTACATCATGCAATGTAATATTGAGAAAAGATCTCCAGAAATCTGGTTGGGGGGATGAGGGCCTATAATAGGAGGCCAGTTCTTCGCTTTCATCAGTCTACTGTCAGATGTCAGATCGTGAAGAAAAGAAGCAAGAGCTCAACAGTCGCTTAAACGTATTTCTAAAGTACATTCAAGATTTGAAGCAAGTGATACAAGTGCGATCAGTTTTTCATATTTTGACAAAAAAAATGTAATGCTGTGACTATCAGTAAGCATGTGAAGCGGTGAAGATGGACTTCCTTACTAAACCGAACAAAACCGCCCTCAGTGATGGCTTTCTTCCATTAAAGAAACTAAAAGCACTAGGCATGGATAAAAGATATGAACTCACATATATAAAAAATGTTTAACAAAGTTTGGAACGACTGCGTTCTTCTTATCCATAGAAAACAAATTATCTGTCTTTCCACTTCAGAGAGTGTTTGACCTTGTAGAAGCAGACTATAGTCTGTTTTTGGAAATTAAAACAGCCTGTCTTAAAAGTGATCTTTGTACCTAATATCATGGCGAATACTACAGTTGGATTGAATTTGTGAAAGAGTACAAAGTGTGAAGTTTCAAATGACCGCTCAGTATCTGAAAGCCTTCAGCTGGATCAACATTATGTCTGATATACCCCGAAATCAAATGCTGCATTCCACTACATTCAATCTGGATCCATCATTTACAATGCAAATTATCATCAGTGCTGAATTCAAAGAAATGGAAAGTTAGCCTTATCGGTAAAACTGTTAGCCAGTCATCCTCATGCAAGTTCAACATTAAATCCTGAAGGGTAAAAATTGTTCAAAAGTTACTTTAACACCATTTTACTGTACTTTGGTGGTCAAGAGAAGCAACAATATATTGCCTGTGGAAATTTCCTTATACATGACTATATCTTACGAAAAGTATATAGTGGCTTTGGAGCAAATTTAAGATACTGAAGTTGCAACCCGAAAAAACGATCCATTTATACTATAAGAAACAACGTTTGCTGTGCTACAGGAAGTTAGTCTTTGTATCGACCGGTATCTTCTAGATCAGATTGTCATGCCATTCCAACGTATAAAGGATATTATCATTAAAATCATTGCTAAATGTGTTTAGTGTAATGCAAAATCACCTTGTGTCAAAAGTTTCAAGTCTTATATACAAAAAAATATGTAAGTTTAAAGAACATAGCAAATGAAAAGAAAAACTTTTATTAACTAGTCTCATGCAATTTGAAAGTCGTGCCCACCATTCTAATGATGTACAAACTCGTAGACTATCAAGACGAACCTATCTCTGGCGGATCCTACGAACACGAATTTTTTGCAATCAAATAACCAGATACTTACCTTGGGAGGAAGTTCTGAAGAAATGAGGAAATAAAATCTTTTGTAAAGTGGTTGGGCTTTGATAATTTACATGACATGTTTTAGCCTGAAGGGTCTGCAATAAAAAATGGCAATTTATCATATTCTTTTTCCTAACAAATGTTCACAATTTCATGCAACAAGAATGGATATGGTGATGCAAAATGAATATTTGTCTTTAATTTTATTTTTGTTCTTCATTTCCTCATACTTCAAAATGACAAGCTTTCCTTAAATTCACAATCATAACCATACATAATAATATCCATATTCGAATCTGGATATCACGCATAATTGGTTTGCACTATTGTGCGAGATATATACAAACTTTCACACAACGGACTTTGGTAAAGAGTCTGAATAGATGATGCGAAAAAGCAATTTCAAAGAACACCTTCTACTAATTGTTCTAGATTTTTCGAAGCAAAATGAGTTTCTGAAACAGACATCAATGGACATTTGTTTGGAATTCAAATCTGCAGATAATTTTCTCGCTAAGACTGCAGCCTACTGTCTAATTATACGTGATCGTATTATTCACTGCCAACCCATTAGAGGTGGGGTGAAGAAGTTTAGTCAAGATATTTGTGGTGGTAGTGGGTAATTCTAGTGATGAGGGTATGGTTTCAAAGCAGAAATTTCCCATCTCAGAGTTCACTTTTCACCAATATGGACTTCGTTGTGAATGTGCAAGGCTTCAAGAAGCCCATTATCCAGTTCGTATTCAAGGATTTGGTTATGATTCCTTTCCAGAAAGACGCTCAACATGTGGTCTACCTCTTTGAATTACCCTACTACTGGGATTCGCTACCTGAAAAATACAAGAGTGAAAATTTATGGTTGGCGCGCAATTACCATGGTCTAGAATGGATATCTGGTGACATACCCTATAAAGAAGTAAGACTTGTAATCCGAGAAAAACTACGTGATGCTCGTGCAGTCTACATCAAAGGACTCGAAAAGAAAAAATGGTTGTCCCAGTAAATGCGAAATGTGTATAATTCGCAAGATCTAGGCTATCCTTCGCTCAAAAACTGCACAGTACAGTTTCAACGAGGTGCAATCACCACGTTCAATGCGGGAATGCAAATTGCGCAGTTCGAAAGGCTCTTCCTCTCAAGACCTGATTCATATCTCCTCAGGATCAGCCGACTGTTAAGCATTACTCTGGAATCAGAGCCACTGACGATGATACAACTGAAAGTATTGATACTACGAATACTTCCTTGAGCAAAACAACGCACAAAGACTTTTATAGCCGTTGTGAATTTATTTTTCAACTACGTTCACTTTTGTCAAGTTATACGTTAATATTTTCTCTTGTAAAATTAGGCTGACTGTTTTTCACTGAATAAACCAAACATCTCATTTTACATCAAGTGAAGATTTATTAAAACCCATCCAGCTAGTTAAGAATTAGTTAAGTTCATTTTAAATATCATGCTGTATTTTTCTTTCCGACTTTAAATATTACAAACATCTGTGGGTTGAATTCTAAACCCAAATATTGCTTACTGTTAGCGGTGGACAATCACAGACGTCGTTACACTGCATTTTCAACATTGGACCTTATTCAAACATCGCTGAGTTGAAATCGAATTTCTGCGCTGGCCGCACATCACTACGTTGCATTCTTCAAATTTCGTGCAATCTCGTTTCTCTCAACACTAGATCAATAAGCATTTTACGTACAGGTTAAATTCAAACGGCTTGAATTTTGGTAGACTAATATTCAAGAAAAAAATATAAAACAAATAAGAAAATTAGAAACAGGGACAAGAAAATCTCAACTTTGAAACAAGATATATGTACCTAAAATATTAGATCGAAGTTTCTAGAAGCTTCGAGATTTCTCAGCTCACATATGTTTTTAGAATTTCGATTACAATCAGGGACTCCTAACATTCTGGAACCTTCAAACTAGGTCGGTCTTGCAGGAACCCAACTCGTTGTGCGAACCATGAACTTGTTTCAGCTTTCTCAAATTTTCGATCACTTTGAGAATGAGTTAAGTATAAATTTAATATCCCTTCATCTACTGCTGGTATCGAAAAGTTATGATTTAGCATGGACACGAACCATTATTGACTGTAGACTACTTAGCACAGATATAAACCATACTTTGTCATGTTAGGTTGGGTTTTTGAATAAAACAGAAATGAGAGTCTCCTAGCTCATATATGTTTCTAGAATATTCGATTATCAACAGGGACATTCTGGAACCTTCCAACTAGGTCGGCCTCTTAGAGACCCCAATCGTTGAGCAAACCATGAATTCATGACAGCTTTCTCGAAATTTCGATCGCTTTGAGTATTAATTATGAGTTGAATTTTTTTTGCCATCTACTGCTGGTATCGCCAAGTTATAATTTAGAACGGACATGAACCATTATCGACTGTTGGCAACTTAACTAGGCCGGTCTTCAAGGACCCAATTCATTGAGCGAACCATGAATTGGTTCCAGCTCTCTCAAAATTTCAATCGCTTTGAGTATTAGTTAAGTATAGGTTGAATCTCCCGCCATCTACTATTGGTATCAGCAAGTTATAATTTAGCATGGATATGAACCATTATCTACTGTCGAGAACTTAGCACAGATATACGCCATACTTTTTGATGTTAGATTTTTGAATAAACCAAAAATTAAAGTGAGTAGACAATAATGTAGACAATTAATTTCTAGAAAGTTAGATTTATAAGAGGTTTGAATCTTTAATAATTTTTTTTGAAGCATCATTAGGTTCCGATTTTCATAAGTATGGACTTCAGCAACACGCCTTACACACAGAAGGAATCAGCATCGTTGTGACCAGTTGTGACGTAGATTCTGTGAAGCATGTAGTGAAGCAACCCGCCTTACACCAAAGAAACAAGCATCGTTGCGTGATAGTTTCTCTCTCTCTCTTTCTCTCTCTCTGAAGCCTGTAGTGCAGCAATCCGTCTTGGATCGAAGGAAGAAGCATCATTGGTTTGAGTTTTGGAATTGAGCGCTCTCGGAAATACTTGGATGAATCAGTTATTCATTCTAGTAACTTGAAATTATTTTTGAACTTAAAATTTGGAAATTCCCTTCAATATATAAAGTTAAAATACTTGATTTTGAATAACAAAGCAACTAAATTATCACGTTTGTAATTACTGGCCGGTTACACTGCGGCCGAAGCGGCAAAACAGAGACCCATCTCGTTGAGAGAACCATGAATTCGTTTTAGCTTTCTCGTAATTTCGATAAGTATTTACCTACAAAGTTGTTCCGTAAGCTTTAACAAGAATAAAAAGCGCAGAGGCAATGGAGCCGCATCGATCGAAACTTCTGGAAAAAGTATATTTCTAGAAGTCAACGGGGGGATTCCCTGGTAGCTACGATACGCCACCTACCTGAACTCAGACAATACACTTAGTTGGTATTGCAGGGACCCCCCTTTTCGACCAAGATAAGATAACATGCCAGTTTCCACTTTACCGACTGAGTTACCGACTGTAGATAAATTGGCGGTCACTATTTAACTCACTGAGGTGCCCCTGAACTGTCATAGCTATACTACTCCAATTATTTCAGTTCAAATGATATTTGGTTCAAGCGGTTGTTGGTATAATCGAATATATATCAACCCATCGGAGTCCCACTCCTTGTCAAAATAATCCTTCGAGAATCGATACTTTGGCGAACCTGCGCACTCATCCACCGTCAATTGATTTTACATTTTCCGAGAAAGTATTGAATTTTTTACATAATTTGTTTTGTGTTCGCACAATTACTAGGGAAACGTATGATAAAATCAGTCTACTAGTGACTGGGAGTGAAGTTGGTTTATTCTTTCCGATCGTCGAAAAGGGACGTCTTTAACTACAAGTTTAAGAGTTGAAGTGCAATTATCTTCATCTAAGGAAAAACTATTTCTCACGATGTTGCTCAACGCAAAATTCGGGTGCGCATGCTCTCTTTTCATTTTGTCTTCAGTTTATGGAGAATATAATAAGGTCGAGTGGGTCAATAGTCTAATTAGGTATACGAAAAAGGATCTAAAAGTTTTTCAAAAAGTGTTGGTCATCGATGACGACGTGCAAAGTCAGGACCGTCGAATCTCAAGCATCTTAGGAAGATTACAGCAGGAGTTCCTGAGTCAGGTTATCACTGTACGTAATCCGACCACTAGCGAAGCTTCTATAAAAGCAAAATACCTCTTACATCGAAGTCTTCAAGGAAAATCTCTCTTCATTATGATAAAAACTCTAAACAGTAGCTTACTCCGCTCGCAAACCAATGACACCACCGATTTTTTAAAACAATTATTCAAAGGGAAAATTCAACCAAAGTGTTTGTTGATTGCCTTACCAAAGAAGGGAAACCTGAGCTACAAAAAGTTCCTCCACTATTTGTGGTCAAACAATTTTTTGGAGTTTACAGTTCTCGAAATTACCGAAAGATCCGAAGAAAATAACGCGTTCCACTTGAATCGGCGACGAAACATGGCTACAATGAATTACTACAATCCGTTCACTGGCACCTACACAAGTCGACACTATAGGACTGGTATGGACTTATTTCCGAATAAACTGCAGGATTTAAAAGGATTTGCAATGAAGGTGGGATCTTTTCATTTACCACCTTACGTTCACGTAAAGCGCAATGCATTAGGAGATCCTGTTAACATTTCTGGACCAGATGCTCTAGTCGCAAAAATCCTGTCGGAAAAGATGAACTTTAAATTATCAGAAGTTCCATCTCAAGAGGAATCTTTCGGTGACGTGAGATGTGAAAATTCAGACAACACTGCCGGTTTGTGGAACCTACTTCTGCATAATAAACTTCGATTCCTTACTAACCAAAGAGGCTATGCTGGTGTCTGCAGTGAAAACACAAGTATATTCACCAAAAGTACAGGCACAATTTCAATTTGCGCTTTAGTACCAATTATGACTTCCGTGGGTTATTTTCGGTCACCTTCGATGAACTGGCTTTTCCTGGTCTTACTGCTACTGATCATATGGATAAGTGCTGTCTTACTGAAATTCGAGGATGTCGTTTGGTCTTGGTTAGAAATAATACGAGTAATGCTGGGATTTGGAGTACCTGCAGAACCTAAAGGACTATCGGAAAGAATCATGTTCATCTCGATTCTCGTGGCGTTTACGATATTTTCCACCAATATTTTCGCAATGCTTACCGACACGAAACTTGTCACGAAGCCAATGATGAAGATTGAAAGCTTAGAGGAATTGAACAGGTCAGATCTGATTCCGATGATGCTAGGAAACTTTGTAGTGGGACTGAAGGCGATGAATGATTCTGTTAATCAAGCATTGGCTAATAAGGCTAGTATTGTTTTTAAACTGGATGAATGCTATGATATGCTGGTGCAGCATAAAAATGTTACTTGCATCCTCAGAGAATCAACGGCGCTGATTGCAATGCAGGAGCGTAAAGATGCGCATGGTGATGTCTTCATGGAAATCGTCAAGGAACGCTTGCTTATGCTGCAAAAGGTTATGTATCTTGAACCAAATTCACCGTTCGTAGTGGAAATCAACGTAATCATATCAAGGCTAATTCAATCTGGTCTTATTACGCACTGGGAAAACAAGTTTATGCCTCATTCAAAGAGGTCCAATCAATGGGAAATTGTTGAAGAGCTTGATCAAGTCAGGTCCGGAGTCCTTACTCCTTTGGTTTTGATTCTCGCTTTTGGATGTGCACTTGCGATTGCAGTCTTCATTTACGAGTTAAGCTCTAAATACATTGAAAATCGTATCCATTTCTGTTTGCTATTCTTCTCACAATGAAGCATCTTTTAAGGTTTTTTACGGACCTATTCATTCCGTGCATTGACTAACATTCGACTATTTTCAGTAATTTTGCAATCAATGATTTTTTATTTAGTCTTAAAATATTCATGGGATGTGTAGTACTGTAGCCAAAGAAAAATAATTTGTAATTGAAGTAAACTTTCCTCTATGTGGAATTTCTTACTCTTTTAATGTTATTATGTTGGAAAAAAGTGGAATGTTTATGTTTAAAAGGTCAGTCGATCAATATTAGATTTTCTTAAAGGGTATTGAGTGTTGTATTATGAGATACGAAATGGCTTAAGCAAATGTGTTTTTCAAAAATTATAATGCAAAATATCGATTTTCTTCAATGCATAGAGCCAGATATATGGAGCAACCGTAACCTATAGGTAGTAATGCATCCTCGACGATAAATACGATAAATAGAGTGGATTGCTTTAATTGTCAGTCGAACGTTATTACATTTTTCTAGAAAGTATGATGTCATGCATTCATTATGCATGCAACATAAATTGTTTAGGCAAATGCATTTCCTGATAATTATGATTCAAAATATCATTTTCATTTCAATGCATGGAGTCCTAGTATATGATTATATTGAAACCTATAATTAACACTCTGTAATGTTTACAAATGAAGGTAAAAATCCTCACTGTTCTCCAATTTCTAATTTTCCTCGTCCACGATTTTCAACGTGCAGGCCGCTCCATGTATACTGTCTAAATCTGAATGAACTGTATTTGACTAACAGACATATATAAATCCAGGCAATGTATTTTAGCTGGTGTACATTTAAATATACCTATTTGTTATAATTTAAAAATTGGCGCTATAAATCTATTTCTTCGAGGAAGCGAAAATTGAAAACAAAACTTTTCCAATAGAGGAAATCAATGTTGGCAACATAAAATGATCTGTATACGGTATTTCAATAACCTTCTTACTTTACAATTATTCGCAAAGTAGTGAGTAAAAATAGCAAAAAGTGCTGAAGTAATAGAGGTTAAAAATTGTGTAGGAGAAAGTTCCCTAATCGATCAAAGTAAGCAATGCCCGCGACTCGAGCTAAATCGAGGTTCTAGTGTATGCATTGGTAAATATACGCTCAGTACTCTCTTAGTTGATTACAAAGTGGTTTTCTATTGCAATACAAGTAAATTAACGAATACAGAAAATTATTATTATTTCAGCACTTTATAGATTAGGAAATCCTACCGATTATAAAAGTCGTAATTTAATAGTTTCTACTGACTGAAAACTATAAATAGTTGTTATTTCATATGGATATCTTGTTAAGCGTTAGAACTTTTATGTACGTTTTCATAATTTTTATGTCGTGAAAAAAATATATAAAAATTACTGAATATGTTTTGCTGCTTGAGTATAGGACTGACACTAGTAAAATAAAAAGACATTCAAATTTTCTGCCAAAATGTGACAGCCTCTCCTCCTCAGAGAGTATTATGATATTATGAACATCGAATGTTTTATAAAGTTTTTCATTAGACCAAAGTTTCATCAAGGTTACAACCCTATTTATTTGATGATTGTCGTACTTATAGTGAATTCAGTTGAACCTGGTAGCGTAGGGAAATTGTATAATATAGTTCAATGACAAAAATTGCTTGTTTCATAAATTGTGATATTTGATAATCAAATCCTTAAAATTACCTAATACAGATTTTACTACACATGTGATGTAATATAAGATTACTGTTATAAACATTTTTAATTATGTATCAAAAGATTATATTCCTTAAAAATAATCACTTCTATTCTGCTCACAAAAGCTCGAAAAGGAACGTCTTTAATTAAAAGTTTGAGAGCTGAAGTGCAATAATCTTCATTTTACGAAAATCTGTTCCCTACAATGTTGCTCAATTCAAAATTCAGGTGCGCATGTGCTATTTTCAATTTATCTTTAAATGTTCATGGAGTGTCTAATGAGATCAAGTGGGTCAAAATGGGTCGTCTTAGGGAGAAATATGCAGATGTTGAAACTAATTTTGTAGACAAGAAACTTTGCGGGGAATCTCCAGATATCTAGGATTATCTGCACACAAACCAACTTCGAATACTACAAATTAAACTACTTATGCATACAAACATCCTCTTCAATTGAGTAAGGGTTAATATTAAGTACAACAAGCGAATCGGCAGCATTTGAATAAATAAGAAAGGTATCACATTAAAGATTAAATAAAAACGAAAAACTATTTCTTACAATGCTACTCAACGCAAAATTCAGATATGTATGTGCTTTTTTCTTATTGCCTTTAAACTTTCATGGAGTTTCTAATGAAATCAAGTGGGTCAATCGTCTGGTAAGGCACACGAAAAAGGATCTAAAAGTGTTTCAAATAATCGTCATCGATAACCATGTGCAAAGTTAGAACCGTTGAATTTTGAGCATCTTAAGAAAAATACAGCAGGAGTTTCTGAGTCAGGTTATTACTGTAAGTAATCCGATCACTAGCGAAGCTTGCATAAAAGCGAAATACCTTTTACGTCGAAGTCTCCAAGGAAAACCTTTCTTTATTATGATAAAATATCTGAACAGAAGCTTACTCTGCTCGGAAACCAATGACACCACCGATTTTTTGAAAAAGTCATTCAGAGGAAAAATACAACCAAAGTGTTTGTTAACTGCCTTACCAGAGAAGGGAAACCTGAGCTACAAAAAGTTTCTCCACTGTTTGTGGTCAAACAATTTCTTGGAGTTCATAGTTCTCGACATTACCAAATGCTCCAAAGAAAATAATGCGTTCCACTGGAATCGGCGACGAAACATCGCTACCATCCTGCCAGAAAAGATGAACTTCAAATTATCAGAATTCCATCTCAAGAGGAATCTTTTCGTCACGCGAGTTGTGAAAATTCAGACTACACTACTGGTTGGTGAAACCTACCTCTGCATTATAAACTTCGTTTCCTTACTAGCCAAGGAGGTCATGTTCCAAGGATTATTCCCGGTCACCTTCGAGGACCTGGGTTTACCTGGTCTTACTGTTTGTCACTGATTATGTAGATCAGTGCTACAGGTCAGATCTGGTTTCGATGGTGCTGGGTAAAATTGCAACGGGACTGAAGGTGATAAATGATTCTTTTGATTAAGCATTTGCTAATAAGGCTAGTATTGTTTTGAAAGTGGACCAATGGTATAATATGCTGTTACAGCATAAAAATATTTCTTGCATCCTCAGATAATCAGCGGCGCTGATTGCAATGCAGGAGCGTAAAAATGTGCAAGGTTATGCTCTCATGGAAATCGTTAAGGAGCGCTTGCTTATCCTGCAAGAGGTTATGTTCCTGGAACTAAATTCTCCGGCCTGCTAACACACTGGGAGAACAAGTTTACGCCGCCTTCAAAGAAGTCCCATCAATGGGAAATTTATCAAGAGCTTCATTATGATCGCACCAGAGTTCTTACTCCACTGGTTTCGATTCTCGGTTTTGGATGTGCACTTGTGATTGTGGTTTTCGTTTGCGAGTCAATCTATAAATACATCGAAAATCGTATCCATGTCTGCTATTTTGCTCACATGGATGTATCTTGTAAACTGTCTTGCATTAGTTTTTTTGAGTGAGAGTGTAGGATGTCTCAATAAAAAATCACCGGTAAATCGTTTACTAACAATAAGAATAATAGTTGGTGTAAGTAGTCAACATTACCAAGAAAAATGGTTAATCTAAAACTTACTGACAAGAAGAGGTCGCGAGATGCGGGACGCTGATTCGACTGGAGTTTTCGAAGGAGAAAGTGCATCAAAATCCATTAGATGCGTATCTTTTCTTTCGATCGAATGGACCTTATTTACCGAGATAGCGAGGTTTGAATATTTATACTACTTAGGCGCTCGGCTCAAGACCAGGCACCGGACCAGTGACCCCAACTTTTTTTTTATTAATTGAATGTTTATAGTCACATCAACTGCCAGGTTCATTAGCGACTGTACTGTAGGGTTAATTATAAAACTGTAGGGGTTTGAGGTATCTGTGGGATAGTATACCAAGGAACAGAAGCAAAGCATTCTGCAAATGCTTCCAGTCTCGCTTCCTGCTTTGGAAATCGAACCCGCGCCAGCGTGGCTACCAAGGCTGCCGTGTTGGGACATAAACCAAGCACGATACCATCTGAGCCACGATGACTTCCTGACCCCAACTTTGGCATGTAGACGAATTGCACTTGCGCTAGGACGTGTAAGAGGAACACGCCGCGACAACCCATAACCATGGCAACAATAACTCGCGTCGTGTTTCTCTCACGCATAGCTAGCGCAAGCGCAATACCTCGACATGCCAAAATTGGGGTCATTGCTCCAGACTAAACAGCGGCGAGTCGTGCGCTCAAGCATAAATATTCAAACCTCGAGATCTCGGCAACTAAGGCTCATTGGATCGAAGGAAGAAACACGCTTCTGATGGATTTTTATGTACTTTCACCCTCTAAAGTCCCAGTCGAATGGGAACATTGAAAGCAACTCAATTGTTTGTCAGGTTTGATATTGATCATGACAACAAACATAGCTGAACTCCAAAATGAGTTTGTAAGAAAATGATCCGAAACAAAATTAAAAGGATCCTTAGGACACTATAGTAAAAAATCTGCCCGCTGCGCGGGCACGTTCTCATCGCGAGCTTCTCTTGCAAGTTTGAGCGCGCCTAGGGCGTGCGTTTGCCGGATCTCACGCTTCGCGCTTGATAATGTATTTACATACCTTGTGGTACGCGCTCGAATACTTTCGACCCTTACACTTAGTGCTCGGCTTAGTTCACCGTGTAATGCATATACCGAAGCTTACCTGCAAATATAACAAAGATGTCCAAACCTTTACTTTAAAATTTCATCTTACTTTCAAAAGAGATTGTTAAATTCATTTTGATTTTAGATTAAAAATAGAACTAATTTGATTGAGGTTCTATCGGCCTTAAGGAACACACTCTCATGACAATACTCGCGCTTCTATAAGTATTTATATAATTCTTTAATAAATTATATGATCACAAAAATTTGGATTTTCGATTTTTCATTAGCGTTTTCAATGTTCAATATTAAAATGGTGAGTTCTATCAAGAAAAGGTTTCAGGGCATTTTGTGTATCTTCTTGAAGGCCATACTTTGTTTCTAGAACTTTTTTTTGTATCTCGTATAGTTTTGCTGGAAAATGGTATTTTCAATTTCCAATAACATTTTTCACTATTGAAAAGAATATGCATCTAATCAAGAAATGTTTTTTTTAATGTAGATTTTTTTGGAATAAACAATTTTTCTAGTTAACATTTTTTTGCATCTTGCACAGTTTGATCGGAAAAATGGATTCAGAATCGCTAAAGCTCTAATTCATCCATATGAATGTGAATTCAATCATAATATTAGATAATCTATACGCGAAATCAACATAAACTTTTCATTTCGAAAAATTTGAAGCGAATGTAAGCTTGAAAAACGTACACTGGGTCATCCTATTTTATTTCACCGAAGTTGATTGTGGCCCACGTTTAGAAATTTTTCATACTCAACTATAATAATAAAATTTTTGCTTCGAAATTCCACACTTTGAAGTTTGCGTTCATTTTCGCGGATGAATAACTGACAAGGAGAGAAATGAAAAAATCCGAAATTTACAGCATATGTAAATCGGGTCTCCATTTTAACCCCCTAAATATTTCGCGTTGGTTCCGAGCGTTTTTGTATTGAAATTTATTTGATAAGTAAGTTCAAAAAACATTAAGTATTATTATAGTTAAGTATAAAAATTTTTACGAATTAGGCCGCAACTGACCTTATTTTACTGCATAGAATAAGACAGAGCGACCGTCACCTACATACACGATAATATATATCAGTATATTTTACATGTAATTTATATTCTGTGTTGCCGATAAAGTAGAATAAGAAGTAGATAAAAAATACACACGGTTTTTTAATTTCCCTACTATTATTTCCCTATCGTGGTGTGAACATTTGTTTTTGAAATGAAAATACTCATTCAATTTCATTGGATGCAGTAGAGCAATAGGAAAACAACGAATATAATTCCAATTCAGCTCTTTCAATACTTCATACTGCCGTGCAAAACTAAAAAGCCGATTAAAAATTGTTCACATTATACTTGAAAGAAAAATGATTGCGAATGAGGTGAAAAATCCTCAAGTGACAAAATAACCTTTTTACAATTTGACTACAGGACGAAGTAGTTATTTTCAATTCTGTATTTCATAATTTTTTAATAGATTGCAACAACATATAAGGTCCAAAAGTAGCGTCCAAACAATAAGATCCAAACTGTAAGTCCCTGGTCGTAATAATCAAAACCGCAAATCTATACTCGTAAGGCCCAAACCCATAAGTGCGAGGATCGTTTGATAAGTAACGTTAATTTCCCTCTAGATGGCGCCAAACTGAACTTTGCAGTATATGGCCAAGAAATAGCACTCTTCAAAATAGCCTCCAGGCCCCTCGATAGGGGGGAGAACGGGGTGCCTCCCTCCGGGCCCGGACTTTTCGGAGGGGTTCGGATTTTTGATAAAAACTGTAATTTTGTTCTAATACCTTCAAACTGAATACTGTTCATCTAATAGTCCTCGCAATCTTTCACCTTGCTAGAAAGTCATGCAACAAAATTATTATATAAATAATTTTTTTTGACATGCTAAACAATTTTTTCAAAGAGAAGGGGGCCCGTAAGTTGTAGCCCCGGGCCCGTATTTTTTCTCCACGGTGATAAAACATTTCAATATAAAAAATTGATCGGCCGCGCAAATCAAAGCCGACTTAGACGAACTTCACGGAGAGTCAACTCTTTCGTTGAAAACCGTTTCTTTTTGGATAAACGAATCTAAACGTGACCTAACCACAACTACATGTAGACGGAGCGCGCTCCGGACGCCCAACTGAGACCACCACATCGGATATGGTGAAAAGAAATCATCATATGGTTATGGAAGATCACCAAATCAAGGTGTGTGAGATTTCTAAGGGTGTAGGCGTCTCCACTAAACGAGCCTATAACATCTTGCCCGGAAAACTGGAGGTTGAGAAGGTGTTTGCAAGATGGGCGTCGCGATCGCTGACTCCCAATAAAAACCGCAACCGAAAAGGCGTTTCAGCGTAGTGTTTGGCGAATTTTAATTGGAATTCGCAGAACTTTTTGCGTCGATCCGTGACTGTGAACGAAACCTGGATCCACCATTGTACACCTGAGACAAAGCAGCAGTCAAAGCAGTGGGTACTGCCTGGTGAAAGTGCGCTAAAGAAGACGAAGGCTGTTTTGTCAACTGGGCAGGTGATGTACACAGTATTTTAGGATTTCCAAGGAATTATCTTCAATGATTACTTGGAGAAGGGTAAAGCTATAACAGGAATGTACTATGCATCGTTATTGGACCGTTTTAAAACCGAGCTACAAAAAAAACTGCCACGATTGGCGCGCAAAAAACTGCTGTTGCATCATGAAAACGCCTCGGCACTGGGCTTCGAATTGATTCCTCATCCACCCTATTCTCCAGACTTAGCTCCTTGCGACTTCTTCTGTTCCCCAACTTGAAGATCTGGCTCGGTGGGAAGAGATTCTCGTCCAATGAAAAAGTAATCGATGCCGTAAATGCGTATTTTGCAGACTTCGTGAAATCTTACTTTTTTGAGGGGATAAAGAAATGGAATCTTGCTGGACTAAGTGTGTAGCCCTCGAAGGAGACTATGTTGAGAAATAAAGGCAAAATTTTCAACAATAATAATTTTTACTTGCTTCTTCACCAAACTTATAAAACGGTTCTCGCATTAAACTGTAAGTCCCAAAACCATGAGTATCAAAGTCGTAAGACCCAGAACAATAAGTTTCAAGGTGTAAGACACAGAAAGATAAGTATCAAGACATGAGGTCCAAAACTACAAATACTGATTTCTACGATTTTTTGGCTTTAGGCATTAGGTGACTAATTTTTACACTTAATTTATTTTCTCCTCCACTAACATTCATTCAATTTAATTTTTGTTGACGAAGAAAGTACTAAAATTAAGGCATTTTGTAATTGACTAAGAAGGTCTTATAAAATTTCTGTTAATCAAGAAAGACCTGAAATTCAATTTAATTCTTTTTTATCAAAAAAGTCCTGAAATTAAAACATTTTGTAGTTGACCAAAAAAGTTGAAATTCCATTCTTCCTAGGAAACTGAAAAATCATATGATGGCTAAAAAACCTAAAATTCTAATATATAAATAAATTCGCACGAGGCTGCGAGATTTCCCACGACTAGTCACTATTATAAATATCATGATTATTTGAAATTCGTTGTTTTGAACTGCCTTCGTGAATTTTTATATTATCGATTGTCTCTTTGATTACAATGTTTGTATTGCCCTTTGTCTAGCTGCACTCCAAAAATGAGCCCCCCACTTACTTTTATGAAACCAATTAGTCGCCCCGATACTAACCCCAATTCTCGAGCACGTGGAGTATCGAGAAAAAAATTGATTTTACTTAATTAAAGAAATCTTATGATTTGTAAATTCACGGCGTTATTAAAAATGTATAAAATCAAAGAAAGAGGTTAATGTCAATTTTTTTAGAAATCCAGAACTGTTATTCAGGAGTTAAAATGTGTTTCAAAAAGATACCGTGAACAAAAAATAGCCTTTGCTTGAATTGAATAAATCAGATTTATTAATTTCTATTTTAACTGATCGAGTTATTATTCGTAATGTTAAGAAAGCTTTTTCCTTTGCGAACCACCCTCTCTACAGCTTTCGTAAGCCATTGAGCTAGCCAGGTGTAAAGATCAATTCGTACCGGTACATCGTAACCTCAGTGTTGTCGTTTTGTTGGGATAAGTTTAGAATTTGAAAGTAAGAATTTTCATAATTTTTCTTCCGTTCGAGATTTTGCTCGATTTGTCGTTAGTTTGTTGTTTTTGACCCAAGAAAGGTCTGGCGTCCGGCATAATTTGTTGTGAAAAATTAAATTCGAGCTTACGGTGCCGAAGATATATTATCCTTTTTTTTACGAAAAGAAAACAATATTGTAACGTAAATCACGTCATTTATGCCATTAACGTAGAAAACCTCGAGTGTCGCGTCACTTCGCAACCCTGTTAGAGTCTGGTTAGTCCTCCATTAAATCTTCCCTTCTGTAATCTTTATCGGAAAAAAGGGAAGGGTTCGGAAAAAGTGTTCTTTCCGACCCTTTCCGGCTTGCATGTGAACTTTTCTAAGTCAAAATGACGCTGGCAACAAGAGACAGAAAGATGCTGTGAGACGCTTTCCAGAAGATTCTTGATTAAAATAACTAAAAATGTCGGCTATTCCTAGTTTTCCATATTGTTTTCCGGTATTTTCAGTAAAACATCATTGTACGCTATTATTTATTAAGTTTTGTTTTCAGTGTAAATATAAAAATCACGTAGAGTAACGCTTCTTCGCTTCTACAAGTCCAGCTTAGAGCAATTTATATTGCATAGTGTATTGTTTTTACAATCCAAAAAGCAATTTCATGAAAGAGGAAAAAAAGTAATTACAAATGGGCTTTGGGCAAATGGAATATTCGAACTTCAGAACGTTCAGAAGTGGTAATGAGAGGAAATAATGTGCAATGTACGAAAGTCAAAGAGGCTTTCTAAGTTATGAAATTTGCCAATTTCTAGGTTTTTAGGAATAATTTTTGCTGGATTCAAAAGGAATCAATAGGGTTGTTACAATTGATAATTCTTTGGAGATAAAT
Source organism: Melikaiella ostensackeni (assembly GCA_032362435.1). Taxonomy (NCBI): domain Eukaryota; kingdom Metazoa; phylum Arthropoda; class Insecta; order Hymenoptera; family Cynipidae; genus Melikaiella; species Melikaiella ostensackeni. The sequence goes on from JAUMHM010000031.1 coordinate 66,052,195, forward strand.
ATAAATTATTAAGAAAATATTTTTTTTTTAAATCAATTCGAAGAAAAATCGGAAACGTTCGGAACGAGTTAACCAACGGGACATTCGGAAATGATCGGAAAGAATCGGGAATCTTCTGAAAGTGAAACATTCGGAAAACTTTGATAAGTGGAACAGTCCAACGTTCGGGAAGTATTCGGGAGCAGAAAAGGAAATCTTTTATTCCAAAAGAACGAATTTTCAACAAAACAGTTTAATTTTCGACGTTACTTCGCGCAGATGACAAATGTCCCTAGGCGGCCTATACTTGTTCCCAAGATGGCTGGCGCCGTGCCAACTGTCAAACAAAACGTGGCGTGTTTACAAAACAGTGGGTACTAATACTTTGCTGAGATTATAATCTCGGCATGTGATAATAACCTCAAAATAACTTAAATGACAATTTTTTCGCTCGCCATCCTCCCGCCCACGCGAAATAAGATATCGAGTTGAAACTTTGGGTAATTTAATAAAAGACTCTAAGGCAGGATTACAAACTGCTGAATGTTTATAATTTTAAAAAATGTTTAAAAATATACTATGCATGGTAAAAATTGAATAGTCTGTGCTAAAAATATGGCAAAAATAAAATGTTTTGCGCTACAAATATAGAAAAAATGAAATATACTGTGGGAAAAATATAGCAAAAATAAAAATACTGTGCTGAAAATGTAGCACAAATGAAAACTACTGTGTATAACAATAAAATATACTATTCTAAAAATATAATATAGCAATACACGATAAGAATATACCATAAGAATATATTTTTTGCCATATCATTAGAGCAGTATATTTTATGTTTGCTATACACAGTACTTCTTATGTATGCTATATTTTGAACACAGTATATTTCATTTTTGGTATACCTAGTATTTTGTAAAAGGTTATTTCTGAAAAGTATATGTTGTACCAGATTATTATCTTGTGTACTTCAAGAAATTTTCCCAAAAAAATAGAAAACTAGTTGTGAATTCGATCTATTAACGATTATTTGAAATATTTAAAATTAATAATGAAAATGTCTCAAAATATTAGTGGGAGCCCGCTATAAAAATACAAAAATACAAATAGGTCAATCAATTTGCCTCAACTCAAGGGGTCTTCTATTCTTGCATCAACTTTGAGTTAGGTTAATGAAAACATTTTGACTGTAAGAAACAAATTTTTTGAATTTTATAAATAACCATAACTTCCTTAATCTTCAAAAAAATGTATTCAGATTATAGGTCAATCGAGTCATCTCGAATTAAGGAGTCTTTATTATTCTTACACCAACTTCCAATTATGTTGATGAAAAAAGTTTTACTAAAAGAAGCCTATTTTTAAAATATCATAAAGTGCATAAAAAATGTAAAATTCAATATTTTGAAAAATCCTTCCATAAGTTTCAGATATTAGTGGTGAAATAAGCCCTCCAGATTTGATGAGTTCATCCGCAACCTTCTTTAAATTCGTTTTCAATAAAAAACGACATCTTTCAAAAAACTAGTAAAGATGTCACTGAACCTTCTTTAAATTATCGTGTTAACAAAAAAGGGTGACATCCACACACACACACATACATCCGGACAATTACTTTGAACGTTACATTAAACATTTATCAACTAAAAAACGTTTAATTAAATCATTTTTAAAATGTTTGAAATTATGACGACTACAAAGCTTCCTCTATGAGGAAGAAAAATCGATAAAATTCGACTAAAACAGCATTTATTTTAACGAAGTACAACATTTTATTTTCAAATACAATTTTTTTAGTTCAATAATAATACCAAGAGCATGTCCCACGAGATACTGATAGTTTCTGAGCTTCAAAGCGGAGAAAATTGGTTTTTATTTCTAAAATTGAAGAAACATAATTTTTTTGGGTTAATATCATATCCAAAATGGGCTGGTACATTGAATTTTCTTCTTGTATTTCTTGCGAAGTTGTATTTTGGTTTCAAGGTTTCAAAGCTCAAATTTTCCAGCTGTACTAAAATGTTCTAGCTGTGCTAAAATAATTTTGATTATCATGAATTCCTATTTTTAATTCTGAAGAAATTAAAACTAAGAAGCATCATAAACAGGAAAATGAGTATTTTGTTTAATTCTTTCAAATATTAACTTATTGAGATAATAAAATCATAAATATATTATTAAACAGGAAGACTATTGTATAATGGCAAAGAGTAAACAGTGTTTATGTTAATAATAAATATTTAAGACATGACATTGTGATCATGTTCCAGTTTGATGAATAATTGTTTTTAAAAATACATCTATTTACTCCTTTTAAGAATTAAACGAAATACCTATTTTCCTCTTTAGAATACTTCTTAATTCTAATTCCTTCAGAACTATAAATAGGAATTCACGATATTAAAAATCATTTCAACACAGCCCGAACATTCAAATGATCTCTTATGTATCTGAAATAACCAAAAGACATCTTAGAAAGAAATACAAGAAGAAAATTGAACTTTATACATTTCTTATTCACACATGTTTTGTCGTATGCACATATTTTCTTGTTTTTCATAAAATATTAAAATAAGATTATCATGCGAGATGAATGAATGATTGTTTTGGAACATTACAAATTATACTTCTTTCAATTGAAAAATCTGATGTTATGTGTAGAATATTATGAGGTTTTGCAAGAATATCACAAGAAATATTATTTCTCACCAAATAATTACCTGCTTATTGTGTGTATTTTCTGAAATTGATTTTTATGCCTCAAAAATTAATTCAAATTTATTTTCGTTTCATAATTCTTATACAATGAACTTTCACTTATGCATTTCCAATTTTGATTTATTCGTTCAGTTTTTAAAAATTCCTCAAAAGATTGCGAATCAAACTACATATTTCAATTATTATATTGAAAAAACATTTGCAACAACAAGTTATAGTTAAAATTAGGTTTGTCTGATCCTACAAAACACGAAAAAACTTATTTCAACACTTTGCTTCATATTTTCTGCAAAATATGAGTTTGATGAGTGTGATCAAAATTTACACTCGACAAACTCATGTTTTGTGGAAAGTCGAGCAGAAAATATAAAGAGAAGTGTTGAAATAAATTTTTCATATTTTTGTAGGATCAGACGAACCAAATTCCAACTATAAGTAAAAGTTGTGAATGTTTTTTTCAATATAATAATTGAAATATGTAGTTTGATTTGCAATCTTTTGAGCAATTTCTGAAAACTAAACGAGTAAATCAAAATTGAAAATGTATAAGTGGAAGTTCATTAATTATGAAGCGAAAATAAATTTCAACTAATTTTTGAGGCATAAGAATCCATTTCAGAAAATGGACACAATAAACAGGTAATTATTTGGTGAGAAATAATATTTCTTGTGATATTTTTGCAAAACCTCATAATATTCTTCACATAAAATCAGATTTTTGCATTAAAAGAAGTATATTTTGTGATATTCCAAAACAATCATCCATTCATCTCGCATGATAATCCAGTTTTAATATTTTATGAAAAAGAAAAGAATATGCGCATGCCACAAAAAATGTATGAACAAGAAATGTATGAAGATAAATGTTCTTTTTGTACTTCTTTATAACATGTTCTTTGTTTATTTCAGATAGATAGGAAATCAATTGAATTTTCGGGTTGTCTTAAATGATTTTTAATATCGTAAATTCCTATTTATAGGTCTAAAGAAATTAAAATTTGGAGGTATACTAAACAGGAAAATAAGTATTTCGTTTAATCCTCCAAAGGATTAAATAAGTTTATTTTTTAAAAACAATTATTCATCAAACTGGAACTTGATCATAATGTCATGTCTTAAATAATTATTATTAACATGAAAACTGTTTACTCTCTGCCATTATACAACAGTCTTCCTGTTTGATTATATATTTAAGATTTTATTATTTTAATAAGTTAATATTTGAAAGGATTGAACAAAATACTTATTTTCTTGTTTAGAATGCTTCTTCATTTTAATTTCTTTGGAATTAAGAATAGGAATTCATGACGATAAAATTCATTTGAGCACAGCTTTTTTTTTTGTAAACTTGTATTTTGAAACTTTTAGAAATAAACTTTAAAATTTATAAAAATGAAGTTTTTAGTTGTTTTTTTTCTCAATGGTAAAAAAGCAACAATGATGATGAACATTTATTTCAGAATTTTTCTAGCTAAAGTAATATATAGTAATATATCAATGTTTCCTCTATGAGGAAGCAAATGCATTTGCTACCAGGAAGCAAAACACAGTGAAAAAAATGTTCAATGTGATACGGAAATCAATATCATTTTGATGTGCAACAAAAATGATACCGAAATCAAGAGCATTTTGACCGGCCAGAATGAATGATCGATTTTTGGGCTCATAATGATCTAATTCGGGGTCATGTATCAA
>JAUMHM010000031.1:66057586-66072203 GCA_032362435.1 Melikaiella ostensackeni
CCGCGTCATTCGAGGTTTTCTACGTGTAATACATAAAGGACGTAATGCACGTATAAAATCGTATAAAACCATGTATAATATAATTATATCAAAGATGGTGGACCTATTTCTTCACATAATATAACCTCTTTTCCTTTTAATCGTTTTATGCATGCAGAGGAATTTTATAAATTTTATATAAGAAACAACTGTTTGTTATGACCATTAAAACAAATAACATAATGAACAATCTGACACCGAAATATAGGTTAAGTACTCCTGATTCACTACTCAACATAAGCTCCTATAGCTCCGATGCTCACGGAAACATTCTGCAATGAAAACTTAAGTATACATGTGCTGTTTACAAAATACGTTGATAAAAATGATCAATAATAACAAATAATTAATAAATTGTTCAATATTGACTGTTTCTGTGGACAGTTGGATATTTTGAAAATACTGAATTTAAAATTCCCGCTTCTTTTATCACGTGATAAAACATACAATACATTTGTAGAAAACTTGGGACGTATTATGCGTAGTAATATACACGTACAAAAACATGTAGTATACATGATGTATTGTATGTACTGAGTACTCATCCCTGCCGTGAATTGGTGGCGGGTCCGGGTGTAATATATTGGCATGCAGCTGTCTCCTGTCTCCTTAGACTGCTTCCGTGAATATTTAATACGTTAAAATGCATTTGAATGCAGGAATGAAAATAGAAGAAAGTCTTGTTTCCGCAGCTTGTCGATGAAGATGTGATTAAATTCAGTTTCGGATCGAATGCAAAAACGTTAAAATGAACTTAACCACGGGAAATCCATATGGAAATGGCTTACTTTACGCCGGTTTTAATCAGGATCAAGGTTTTTATTTGAAGACTATATGTTTCGATTAGGGTTGTTGCATGGGTTGCATGTCAGATGTATTTGCAAACTTCCTAGTTTTTAACTCTTCTGTCAGGAACGTAATAAAATGTTTAGAATTTGCCCCTAAAGTGTTTAATTGAAACGCCTTGCGTGGTAAATCGTATTCTATTATTCCATCTTAACCTTTATTCTCGTTATTTCTTCAAACATTTCCGTTTTTCTAGTATTCACATTTTCGATATCCGTTCCTGTTTATACAAATAAATACAAACAAAAATCGCCCAATTACAATTTAACTGTAGAGTGCCAAGAGTTTCCCTTTTTATTTGATGAAAAGGGGATTAAAAATTGTCTTCGAATTATTTGGGTATCAATAGCCAGATTTATTCGGTTGGATTAGTGAATGCATACTTTTGGCCTGAGATCAAGTTCACTAAAAAAAAGAGATCTATTTTGGAAATTGATCTTATCTAAACTCAATTAAAATGACGTATTTTTTAATTAGCTCCGTTTATTTGAATTAATGAATAAAGTAAAGAACGATAGCTCCTCCTGATAAACTTTCTCTAAAGGCCAATTAAGGAACCAAAGTGATGATTAAGTCTTACAGTTTAAGTCAAGTTTGTAGTAAACAGATAATAGCTATCGCAGTCAGTGCAGACTAACGTGGAAGTTGTTTTTGATAGGATGTTTCGCTTGTGGAATGGAAAACGGCTACAGAGTCTACAATTGTGATCCACTGAAGGAGAAAGAGCGACATGACTTTGCAGATGGAGATTTAGGATATGTTGAAATGCTTTTTAGGTGTAATTATTTGGCTCTGGTGGGAGGAGGTACCAAACCTCTCTATCCTACAAATAGAGGTACATGGACATTTTAAATAACATTTTCTGTGGAAAAAGGAACGCCTTTTAATTCCGACAAGCGAAAGGTCCTGGGTTCAAATCCCAGCGGAGTTGAAAGGCGTTCCTTTTTTCATAGAAAAATTTATTAAATTTCTTATTCAAACATTTCCATCTTGTCTTAGTGATGTAAAAATATTTCTAAGATTTGATTAGTCAAATGGGTTGGTACGATAGATTTTTGGTTTGCGGATGATAAAACGGAATCCTAGATAAAAATTGTATATGGAAATTTTAGTCCTTTAAGTTAAGTTTAACACAAAAACTTCAACCTAATCTTATATTTGATTTGGTCTTTGGATGTTAATATGAATGTAATCCGTTCAGTTATGATATGGGATGACCTGAAAAAGTCACCAGCGATTACGTTAGATTTTAACGCTCCCGTAAAGGGTGTAAAGTTACGAAGAGACAGGATAGTGGTGATTTTGGAAGGTGTGATAAAAGTGTACACTTTTACCCAGAATCCACAACAATTGCACGTCTTCGAGACAAATCTCAATCCAAGGGGCTTATGTTGTTTATGTCCGAACAGTAATAATTCATTACTTGCCTTTCCTGGACGAAAAAATGGTCACGTCCAAGGTAAGCATTTAATGTTAAGAAGAAAAAGAAAATTATGTGTGAATTGAAGTTGTCGATTTCTAATCTTGATTTTTTATAGTTATAGATTTGGCTAACGCCGAAAAGCAACCTTTGAATATAGAAGCACACGAAACACCCTTGTCGTGTATAGCACTGAATTTACAAGGGACAAGGTTGGCAACAGCTTCCGAGAAAGGAACATTAATTAGAGTTTTTGACACTCAAAATGGAAATAAAATTAACGAATTGAGAAGAGGTGCAAATCACGCGAATATTTATTGGTAAGTCAACATATGCGCATTAATTAGTAATTTGTGTTCGTCACAAGAAAAACTTGAATATTCAACCATATTAGAAAGAAATCAAATGAAAATATTGTAACTAATGTTGAATTTAAAAACAAGTTTCATCACGCACGGGTCGGCTGAACCAAGTCTAAATGAAAGTTGAATACTAATGGGATTTTTTTGTTGATTATGATTGTCTGTCATCCCACTAATTTTTCAAGATGAAAATTAATAATAATAGTTGGGGCCCTTTTTGCAAAAAGTTGATTTTAGTATTTAATTAATATGAAATGCAAAAATTATCCCAAAAAGTAAATGTTGCCTACATTTTTTTTCACTAGATTTTTTCATTCAATATGTTTCTTTGACATCCTACGAATATTGAAAGATGAAAATTAATATAATCGATCAAGTCTTTCTTCGAAAAAGTCGATTTTTGTGTTTAATCAATTTCAAATACAAAAATTTTACTAAAAAGTACAGTAAATGTTGCCTAATATTTTTTTTGCATGAGATTTTCTTATTGTTTATGGTTTTTTGCCACCCCATAAATATCTTAAGAATAAAAAAATCGATCGGGCCCCTTTTGGAAAAAGTCGATTCTTGTATTTTAAATAATGTGAAATGTAAAAAATTTCACTAAGAAGATGTAGTAAGTATTGTACATTTTTTTTTAAATTTCCATTGATTACTTGATGTATTGATGCTCCGTATTAATATATAAAGTAATTTTTTTTCGTTAAAATGACATAAAAGTAATATCTCATGAAAATTCTATTAATTTTTCTCAGGCTGCAGCCACAAACATTCATCTTCCGTAAAATCGTGTGAAATCTTTTTGAATCTTTTTGAATCTTTTTAAATACCTTAAAAGCTTTGATTTCCATTGAAATCCTTTAGGAAATCTGAAACCTGTTGAGATCCTCAAAAAATCCCGGGAAAACTTGTCAATATTTTTAAACCCTTTGAAATCTTCAAAATCACTTGAAATTCGTAGAAACCCCATGGAATCTCTGAAATCCGTAGAAATCCCTAGAAGTCCCTTGAAATTTCATTTTATTTCATTCATTCCCTAAAGTTATCTATAAATTCGTTGAAATCTGTGAAATCCCTGAAATCCTTAGAAGTCCCTTGAAATTTCATTTAATTCATTCCCTAAAGTGCTCTAGAAATCAGATGAAATCCCTTGAAATCTTTTAAATATCATTGACATCCTGGATACCTTTTTAAAGTTTGTTAAAATTTTCTAAAATCCTACGAAATTCTTTGAAAACCCTTAAAAATGTGTAAATCTCGTTAAATTCCTTGGATGTTTTTAAAGTACCCTAAACTCTTTAAAATCTTTTGAAATACCTTGAAATTTATAAAATGCCTCAAATCTTGTGAAATCCATAGTAATCCCACAAAAATCGAATAAAATCCTGTAAAACATCTTGAAATCTATAATATCTTTCGAAAATCCTTTAAAAATGATGAAATCTTTGAAATCCCTGAAATTCCTTAAAATTTCACAAAATCAGATTCGACCCTTTAAAATCATTTTAAATATTTTAAAATACCCTGAAAGATTTGAAATTGACTGAAATCTTAAAAAAACCCTTGAATTCTATTGAAATCCCTTGACATCTATAGAAATTCCTTATAATCTTATGGAATCTTTTAATTTCTTTTTAAATCCTATGACTACCTCAAATATTATAAAATTCCTTGAAATCTTTGAAATCTTACGAAATCATTTGAAATTTTCTAAGCTCTTGAAATTTTTTATAATCATACGAAATTCTTTGAAATCTCATTGAATTCCTCGGAATCTTTTAAAATACACTATATTCTTTAATATTCTTTGAAAATTTTTAAATCTTTAAAATCCTTTGAGATCCTATAAAATCACGTAGGCCTGGTAAAACCCTACACATTTTTTGAAATACTTTGAAATCCCGTAAATTATCTTGAAATTTGTAATATCTCTTGAAGCTATCGACGAGTGTGAAGTTTGTAACACTCGCGGAATAGTCAACTTCTTGCATTTGTTACACAATATTATACTATTTATTTCACCTAGAAAGGTATTTTTACTTTAAAAGGCTAAACAGTAGAAAGACAACTAAATACCTGTGTGAATTTTTTTCCAGTATAAATTTTAACCATGACTCAACGTGGTTGTGCGTTGCAAGCGACCACGGAACCGTTCATGTTTTTGCAGTTGAGGATCAAAAACTAAATCGGCAATCAAGTTTAGCATCGGCTAGTTTCTTGCCGAAGTATTTCAGTTCTAGTTGGAGTTTTTGTAAATTTCAAGTTCCAGGAGGACCACAATGTATGTGTGCGTTTGGCAAAGACAACAATTCTATCATAGGTCAGTAAAGTTTTCATTTAATTTCATGTCTTAAAATTGTATCACGCAGTATAGTAATAGTTAAATTATCTTTCAAAGTTATATGCGCGGACGGTAGTTACTACAAATTTGTGTTCAACAATAAGGGTGAGTGCACAAGAGACTTATACGCTCAGTTTCTCGAGATGACTGATGATAAAATGTGACTGCGAAATGTCGAAGAGGAAAAAGTTACTCCTAATGAAGAAGCTCGCTTCAACTGTACTACAAGCTCAGTGTATTTCGCAGAAATCTGAGAAAAGTCCACTTGCACCAAAAGTACTAGTTTACTTGTTTGCGCAAGTCCAAAGGAAAGGGATCGAATCTCAGAGTCATTATATCGAAGGGCAACGAATATGCGATCGGATAATAGGAAAACTATGACTCTGGATGTCTCACCGAAGGAGAAGTTTCAACTTCACTCACACAGCTGAATTGGAAGTGTGAATGTTGCCAGTGCAAAATGCAGGCTGTCAGCGCCGCTCTTGTCAATATTTGTTTATGTTCAACAGGATTTCGTACTATAATTATTTTATTATTGTTAGTTAATTTGATAGACTTTAGGAAATGTTTCTCGAAGTCTCTAAAAAACGGGTTTTATATCAAATATAAAACCATTTTTGTATCTACACCTACGCCTTTCGAAATATCGCATAGGTACATACAATGTATAATATCATGAATATGATATTATAGAATGTATATAACAGAAGAATCATAAGAAATTTTTTTTTCAAGTTCTTGCTAGCATTAAAGACATTATAGTCGGGAACTACGTTCTTGTCTAGGATTCCCGCACTATATCTATGACATTTTGAAAATGTGGCGTCCGGTGTTGACAACCCTATCCAATGTGACTCGAAATTTTGTTCAAAACACGAATTTGTTTAGGAGATTTGGACACTGTGGACTGGCATCATAGTGGGACTGAACCAACCTTAATTTCCAGATCCTTGCATATAAGATTTTTCCACTGATTAGAGTAGACTATAATCCGACGGACATTTTAGTATCAAAAACAAAAAATCCATGGGACCCCATTTAAAAAAATCGATTTTTATGCTTTAAGTATTCACAAATTTTTAAAAATTTAAGAAATTTAATTGCAAAGTCCTTGTTTATGGGATTTTCCAACTGATTATGGTAGTCTGTAATCCCACAGACATTTTGAAACCAAAAAAATCCATCGGGCTCTTTTTGAAAAAAATCGATTTTTATGTTTGAAGTATATAAAAATCAAAAAACTTCTTAAAGATTAATTGCAAGGTCCTAGAATATGGGATTTTCTGACTGATTATGGTAGTCCATTGAACACGGATATTTTCAGACCAAAAACAAAAAAAAATCCATCGCACCCTTATTGAAAAAAGACGATTTTTATTTTCAAATTAAAAAAATTCCAAAAATTTAATTGTAAGGTCTTTGCACATGGAATTTTCCAACTGATTATGGTAGTCTGCAATCCCACGGATATTTTAAGACCAGAAATAAAAAAATCCGTAAGGCCCTTTTTGAAAAAAAATCGATTTTTATGTTAAAATTAAAGTATTTAAAAATCAAATAAATTCTAAACATTTAATTGCAAGGTCCTTGCATATGGGATTTCCCGACGATTAGGGTAGTCTGTAATAACGCGGATATTTCAAGATCAAAAATTTTAAAATACGTTAAGATCCTTTTCGAAAAAAAAACGATTTTTATGTTTCAAATATTTGAAACTCAAAAATAAAAAAATCATAATTTTCACCTACTTTTTGGTAATATCATAAATTATACATTCTGAAACTTAGCATCTCAACAGAAAGCATTAATGTTCTAGAAATTTAAAATTAATTGAACTAATAATTTGAATGAATTAATTGAACAAAATAGTTTCTATATGTGAATATATAGTAAAAGATAATGATCACATGAGAAATTATTTATCGCTCAGAGAAACTATTTTGTTCAATATGTATGCAGTGCAATTAATGATCAATTTTTGGAACATTTAATGTTTTATTTGGAAGATAAAAATGGATTTTTTTCAATAAAATTCCTATGGAATTTTTGTTTTTGGTTTTAAAATGTCCGTGGGATTACAGACTACCATAATCAATTTATAAAACCCCATATGTAAGGACCTTGCAAATGAATTTTTAATTTTTTTTTTTTAATTTTTAAATACTTTGAACATAAAAATAATTTTTTTTTCAAAAACAGCCGGATTAATTTTTTGTTTTGTTTTTGGCCTTAAAATGTCCCCGTGAGATAATAGACTACCATAATTAGTCGGAAAATCCCACATGTAAGGATCTTGCAAATTAAGTTGGTTCAGCTCCACCATGGTGGGAATTATACTTTCAGAGTGTTACAGTGTTCGTTAACAAACTTGATATACCTATAAAACTATTTATTTCATGGAATGTTTGTCACGTGCTGGAAATATACGAAATATTTTGCTTTTGAAAACCGATTAAAATTCAGGAACTTATGAAATTAAAGAGGGACAGGGGACAGGTGAGAAAATTCCACAAAAGCTTCAGACGTAAGTTTCTGTATGTACGTTTGATAATCTTATTCATACACTTATTTGTGATTATTGAACATCGTCATTAAATAGCAAGATTGTAATTTCACAGAAATGTTGGGTGTCCTGAAATATAAAATACAATTCATTATGCCTTTTTACTTGAGCGTATTTTACAAGTTTGTCGGACATATCTTAAATTGCAAAAATTGTTCACTTTTTCTACTTGAATATAACATCTATGAAAAAATAAATAACTCAGTTCCATTTTCGTCTTCGATGTACGGATATAATATCCCGTCACGATTATATATTTTTATTTAGAGTTGATTTGATTTTAAGTTTACGAGTTTATAATATTTAGATTTTATGTACGGTAATTCCGCAATTTAACATTGATAAGCTGTGATACTCGAGTATCACAGAAACTCTCTGTATAAAAGAAATGTTTTTCTTGCAAAGAAATCCTTTTTTTCAAGTATTCTTTTTAACTTACTCACAGCGCAAAGACATTCTCGTAATTAATTTATCACAATCAGTGATTTCACTAATTTATTTGTATTTTCCTTCATTTCTTATGGATTCTTCCTTGATTTTCTTCACTTGCAATTACGAAAAACAAGTGTTGTGATATGAAATAATCGAAACAAGTTTATAATTCCTTCATTGGAGTTGAAATCGCAAATACGTCAATTGACGCTTAATGTTGATTTTTTTCATTTCTTTGAAATTGTTAGGTGAACTATAGTCTAAACGTCATATGGTTGTGGAACACTGTTTTTGTGCGACTGTTTTTGCTGGTGCGCAGCACTAGGGAGAGCATATTTTATTTTCGTTTCATGTACTTCGTGAATTATTCCCTTCTTGATTTCAAGACTTTTGTACGTTGAATAAACTACCAACCACATGTACATACAAACGGTTGCGCAAAAGAGTACAAAGAGGCCTGAAAAATAACGGAAAATTACATGTCAAATTAGACTCCGGCACGAAGTTCAAACTTGAAACAATTTTGAGCAAAATTTTAACTTGAAAAATTCGCAACTTTAAAAAAGCCTTAAAATTAGAAGCTGTTCAATTTTATAACATCCAAACTAAAGAAGCAATATAAACCAAAATCCTTCCAAACTGGAATTGAAATTGGGTTTATAATGAAATTATATACGATCTATATATCAATAAAGAATTAAGAAATGAAATTCAGAATAAATCAAAAGTTAAATTCTTCTTTAACGTCCAACATTTAAATTTAACTAAGAAATTCTTGGAAATTAAAAAAACCAAGAATACAATGATCAAATTTAGACAACATGCTGTTAAATGTCTCAATTCAGATTCAAAAAACAAAAATTAAAACAGAGGGAAGAAAAAAAAGGCAACTTCAAAACCCCATTCCAAGGCTATAAAAACAAATTTTTCAACAAGTCAAAACCCATAAGCAGGGCTGCTGCACAGTCACTTTTATCCACTTTTTTTCTTAAATCACTTTTTGATAACTTTTTTAAAATAAAAAAATCACTTTAGTCACTTTTCTTTCAATAAATTAAAACAGAAAACTTAAGGGTTAACCACTATTGAATTGAGATCTATACCTATTTCTGAATTTTCTTGAATCCTTTTGGATTCTCTTGAATTATTTAGAATTCTTTAAAATTTTTTTAAAATCCTTGGAATTTCCTTCAAATCCACTGAATTCAATGAAATTTTTTTGGATTTTGAAAATTTTGTTCCATTTACTTGAATTATTTCTTGAATTCTTTTAAATTCATCTTCAATTCATATGAATTGCATCGAATGAGGAAACCAGGATTTTTTGTAAATGTTTTTTGATTGTGATTTTAAAAAATTGAAAAATACGAGAGGGAAAAGAAGGTAGGGAATTTGAAGGTTGCCTTCTTTTTCTTTCCTCTTTTGTTATTTTGGTTTTTAACTTGAATTAAGACATTTAAGGGCGTGTTACCCAAATTTGAGAATGAATGGAAACTGGAAATTTCCTTCAAATGAAATTTTTATCTATTTATGGGTTTCTTTACTCAAATATTTGCGTTAGAAAAATCAATTGCTTCTAAGTTTCCATCAATTTTAGTTTAACTTCACTGTCATATTTGCGATATGAAAAAAAGCTGCTATAATTAAATTAAATTTTGAAATACATACGGTCACTAATGTTTGCTTTTCCTCCCATAAGAGCAATTAAAGGACAGTCGTCTGTTCTTACGATGAATAGTGATATGATCAGAGAAACGATGATTGTCATCATCATCATCATCCATGGTGCCATGAAAAATCGATTGTTCTACAAAAATATAATTAACATAAAAATGGATGAAAGCAAGTTGTAAGACAATTAAAAAATAAGTTTTGTATAAAGATTTTTTAATTTTACCATCAAAGCACCATAAAGCAAAAGTATCGAAGTAATGAAGTGGATTACTGTCATCACTAGTCCAAAATACATTGAGTACATTTCTTCTGTAAATATGAAAATTGTAACTTAAAAATATGCTTCAGTGAATCAATTAAAGATATAATACTAAAATAATCGTATGACGAATGTTTTTCCTAAATGAATTAGATTTTTCAATTTTTAAAATGAATTTTTCAAAAGAAGACTAAACACCTATAGCTTTTTGGTGTGCCAATTCCATTCTTTGACTATTGAGGCGTTTTGAAGTAATTTCTTCCAGTGCTTCTCTTTCCAGAGCATCTTCGGTGTCCCTAACAATCATTTCTTGGATTCCCGTCACATGGGCCAGACCCATTACTAGGAAAATTATGATGTACCCCGAAAGTAACTGCAATTAAAAAATATTTTTTTCTATAGTTTTTTACGTTTTCACGGTCTTTAACCGACATCTCTAAAATTTGGAGATTTTTTTTTTGGCATTTGAAGAAAAGTAGAGGACGAGAACAAATAATATGATTTTGGATAATAAGGGCTACCCTAGTGGCCATTTAAGACTCAGAAATAATTAAAATTTTCGTAGTTTATAAAAAAATTTCCCGATCATTTAAATGTTAAAATTCTAGCTCTCAATAATGAATTCATAATTTGAAGTACCTATTCAAATAGGAATATCTAAATTTACAAATATAATGCGGAACAATTCTACCATACATTTGAACTTTGAAGTGTTTAAAATTGAAAATAAAAAATCAAAGACTCTCGAAATAAAAAATATTAAAAATTGTAGGTATAGGTAATTCAAAAGTGGAGGCCATCAAAATTGAATAATTTTTACTTCGTGGTTTTCAAACAGAAAAAAATTCAAATTGAACATTGAAATACTGAAAACTGTTCAACTGTTAATATTGACTTATTTAAATAACTTTAAAGGCTTCAATTGCAAATTATACTCATTTATAAATTTTTAATCTAAAATTAATCAATTTTTAATGCTTTCAATTTAATTATTTAACCTATTAAGATTTTCAGTTGGAAATTGTACAATGTTGAACGATTTAAATTTCAAACAAGGCGGTTTTCAATGCAAAACATAAAAAAAATTTCAATCTAAAAATTGTTTGAAACTGAACGCTTTATATTTAAAATTGTTCCTTGCAGTCTAAATAAAATTTTATTATATCATTTATACCGAACCTTTTGATTTTAAAGGATTCAATTCAATTGCAGGGATTCAATTGCACTTGCTACTATATGTAGTTTGAAATTGTGCACTTTATAAAGTATCAAAGTAAAATTATGAAATTTTTATCATCTTCAATTTAAAATGATTCAACTATGAAGGATTTCAAATGAAAATTGTACAATAACAATTAAATTCATATTTCATCAATTTCAAATGTTTCTAATTTGAAATTGTTCAAGATTAAAAATTTTAATCTGGAATTTTTCGAGTTTCATCGTTTGAAAAAAATAGTTATTAAAGTATTAATAGGCTTTAATTTATAATTCTGCAACATTAAACGATTTCAGTTTAAAACAAGCAATTTGGAACGTTTCAATCTAAAATTATTCTTTCAATTTGAAATAAATTTGCAGAATCTTAAGGGGTTCAATTTCAAAATCTTTGAAAATTCAATTTCTTTCGAAATATTGAAAGCTTTAAACGTAAAATTACTCAATTATTAAGATTTTCAATTTGAAACTCAATTTTCATTACTTGAATTTCAAATTATTGAATTTGCAAAAATGTGATAAATCTGTAAAAGAGTTCAAACAACCATTGTTGAATTTCAAACACTATAGATTTGAAATTATCTAATTTATCATGTTTCGAGCTAAAGTGACTGAATTTTGAATGTTAGGAATAGAAAATTCTTTAAATATTAAGACCTTCACTTCTAAAATATATATCTTTGAGAAATTTAAATTTTATATCTAAACAATATTGTATATATTTCAAAATAAAAATATTAAACTATATTCTGAACAGGAGGCTAAAAATTTAAATAAAAGCAAACAAAAGTGAAAAAGCGACTCGCTGTCCGACTTAAAAAAATAAAAATTCAAAATGGTGTATTTACAAATTTTTAACATTCTGAATTCAACACTGAATTACCTTTACAATAATTAATCTTTAAAATTTAACAATTTAAAATTGAAAGTGTTTAAAGCTGTAAGGCTTCTCACTTTGAGTCTTGATTGAATAAGTTTTTCTACTAAAACTATAAGAATTTAAAAAATTCCCGACCAGAAAATAAATTCACTGTCATTTTCCGGCTTTCTCCCGGTCTCAAAAAAATTGCAGCTCATTCCAGTTCACACGAATTCACTGCAAGGCATTGTAAATTGCAACTTTGAATAAAATTTTAGCTTTTCTACTGAAAAAAAGGTGAGAAATTTCGAAAATGGGTGAAATAGGTGACAAATTTCAAAATAGGCCACAAAAGGTGATGACTAGATTTTAGACAAGTAAATAAAGCTATGAGGACACGTCATCCATGAAGAATAGATATTAAATCGTTTTTACTTTACCCACCAGTTGTAGTTTTGCGATTAGCACGGTTCCCTGTCTGAGGGTGAAGAAGTGCAGAAAATTTTTCAAAAGTCCCATCTTCATTTTGACTTTGAAAATTAATCTTCTAGCACTTATTGTAAATGAATCTCAGGAAAAAATTATCTTGCTAGCTGTTAAAATATAATACGACATTAAATAATATATTGAATGCTACTGGTACTGAAGAATAATTTGTTACTTGCAAAACAATTTTATACTTATGAAAGTAACTTCAAGTAGTGGTCGTTGTCCTACCCTTTCGATGTGAATCAATAACTCCACTTGTGTTAATGCATTTTCAGAATTAAACACTGTCTCACTGAAAGATACCGTTTTACGCAAAGGAAAGCAGTTGTTGTTTTTTATTTAAAAACAACTTCTTCTTTCGCAAGAATGAGCAAAAATTTGTGCGATGACAAAGAAAAGGTCAAAATATTATTATTACAACCGGGGGTAAGACTCGACTATCAGACATGCGCAATCCGATTTACTTTATTTTTCGATAGCTCTAGTTGGGATTAGACAATGGATATATCATATATAAGTAGACTGAATGATTATTTATTTATTTATTCATTCACTCACAAAGATAAAAATAATGATTCAAAAAGTTCTACCTCTTTTTTTCTTAAATAAGAATTTTTCATCACAAATTCAAGTGAGGTTCTTCAATTTTCAAACCAAATAAATAGGTCAAGTTCATTAAAATTAAAACATCGTTGTTCAGTTTTGAAGACGTCTTCAATACAATAACAGGGCTGCCGCAGCCTAATTTAATTGGAAAAGTGAAAAAAGTGACCTATTTAAACAGAAAGAGTCACAAAACGTGACTAGTTTCTAACTCAAAAAGTGACTAATGTGCATTAAGAATTTTCTTTTAAATTCAAAAGAATGCAAAAGAATTCGATGAAATTTATAAGAATTTCAGGTGAATTTGAACGAACTCAGGGTAAACTCATAAGAATTCAGAGTGAATTCAAAACAATTCGAATTAAAATAAAAAAAGAAATCACGATAAATTAAAAAAAATTCAAACGATTCAAAATATTTTTTTAATTCACAATATTCCATTGATTTCAGTATAATGGGAATGAATTTAGAAGAATCTAACTCCTATAATATAAACATAACTCAATAACTCAAATTAAGTTTTGCAAGATTCCAGAGATCCTAAAATTCAGCGACTCAAAAACAGTTGAAAAAAAGTTTCAAATCTCGCCGTAGATCTCTTAAATCTTTCAAATCTTTAAAAATCTTTGCGAATCTTGAAAAGATCCTTGAGAGGTCTTATGAAATACTTTAGGACACAGTGTGACTTATTTAGTCACTCATTACGTCACAAAAAAAGAATTTGAGTGAAATAAAAAAATAAAATTAATCAAATTATTTTAATTGAATTGAGTAGAATGTCAAATTCGACAGAATTTAAGTGAATTGAAAAAAAAAAATAAATGAAAAAACAATGAACTAAATAAAATTCGAATTAATTTAGAGGAATTTGAGAATAATGAGAAGAATTCAATGAAATTCGTAGAAATTAAAGGTGAATTAAAAAAAATTAAAGTGAATTGAAAACAATTCAAAAATATTTTTAAAAGTTCATTGAATTCATTATATTTGGAATAAATTTAGAAAAATTCAAGGGAATTCAAAAAAAATTGATGAAATACCTCAAAATTCAAGGTGAGTTTAAAAGACTTCAAGGTGAATAAAAAGAAACTAAAGAAAAAATCAATTGAATTGAGAAGAATTGAGCGAATTTAACACAATTCAAGTATATTCAAAAAATTTCAGGGAGAATTGGAACAAACCAAAGAATTCAAAAGAATTGAAAGAATTCACGATAAGTTAATAAGAATTCAGGGTAAATTTCAAATGAGTTCAAACAAATTGAAAAAAAATCCATAATTCCAAAATATTCCATTTATTTTAGTAAAATTAGAGTGAATGTAGAAGAATTCAAGAGAATTCAATGAAATTCAGATGAGTTCAAGGTTAATATAAAAGAATTCAAACCAAATTTAAAATAATTCAATTGAATGGATCAAATTTTTAAAAATAAAAAAAATTCGATTGAATTCAGATAAATGGAAGTGAATAAAATTAGCTAATTTAGAGGTATTTAAGGGAAATGAGAAGAAT
>JAUMHM010000031.1:66072303-66090520 GCA_032362435.1 Melikaiella ostensackeni
TAAAAAGAAACTAAAGAAAAAATCAACTGAATTGTGTAGAATTGAGCGAATTTAAAACAATTCAAGTATATTCAAAATATTTCAGGGAGAATTTAAAAAAAATAAAGATTTCAAAAGAATTAAAAGAATTCACGATAAATTAATGAGAATTCAGGGTAAATTCCAAACAAGTTCAAACAGATTGAAGAAAAATTCCAAAATTCCAAAATATTCCATTCATTTCAGTAAAATTCGGGCGAATTTTGAAGAATTCAAAAGAATTCGATGAAATTCAGATGAATTCAAGGTTAATATTAAAGAATTCAGGGCAAATTTAAAATAATTCAAGTGAATGGATCAAATTTTTTTAAATAAAAAAAATTCGATTGAATTCAGATAAATGGCAGTGAATAAAATTAGCTAATTTAGAGGTATTTAAGAGAAATGAGAAGAATTCAATGAAATTAGAGTCATTAAATTTGGAGTAAATTTAGAAAAATTCAAGGGAATTCAAAAGAATTCGATGAAATACCTTAGAATTCATGGTGAGTTTAAAAGACTTCACGGTGAATTAAAAAGAAACTAAAGAAAAAATCAACTGAATTGTGTAGAATTGAGCGAATTTAAAACAATTCAAGTATATTCAAAAGATTTCAGGGAAAATTAAAAAAAAATAAAGAATTCAAAAAAATTAAAAGATTCCAAAATATTCCATTTATTTCAGTAAAATTAGAGTGAATTTAGAAGAATTCAAGAGGATTCGATGAAATTCAGATGAATTAAAGGTTAATATAAAAGAATTCAGGGCAAATTTAAAATAATTCAAGTGAATGGATCAAATTTTTTAAAATCCAAAAAAATTCGATTGAATTCAGATAAATGGCAGTGAATAAAATTAGCAACTTCAGAGAAATTCAAGGGAAATGAGAAAAATTCGATGAAATTTATAAAAATTCAAGTGAAATGAAAACAATTTAAAAATATCTAAGAAAATCATAGAATTTATTTTTGGAGTAAATTTAGAAGAATTCAAAAGAATTTGATGAAATGCCTAAGAATTCAAAAGAATTGAAAGAATTCAGGATAAATTAATAAGAATTCGGAGTGAATTCCAAATGAATTGAAAGTTATTTTAAAAATCCATAATATTCCACAGGGTGTCTACTAATCCGGAAAACCGGGAAAGAGCAGGGAATTAAAATAAAACTGGGATATAACCGAAAATACAAATTCAAACAGGGTATCATATTTAAAGTTTTTGAAAATGTAATATGTTTTATGAATAGTGCTAACAAAACAAATAAATTGAAGCATTGTAATAAATATGATTAAAAAAAATATTCCGAAATTATTACATTTCAAAAATTTTATAACAATTAAGAACAATGTTTAAGCTCTGAACAAATGGTATTCTCTACGAGGTACAATAATTAATAATTATTTATGTGCTTTGAAATTCTATTTTGCTGTGCAAGACCTTTTTAATTCAAACCTTTTCATAATTTCTGAAAGTTTTTAAAAATTACGAATTTTTAAAATAAACTTTATATGTTGTATTTTCAAAATTAGTAGATATAGATTAGTTATATTTTTTCAACCTTGTAGATTATTTCCTAGAAATGTAAATATTTTTGAGTTTTGCTCAACGAAATTATTGTGTTAATCACTTGAGACTATTGATGAAAATGATACTTCAAGGTCAAGTGAAAATGATTATAGAAATTAGATTATAATTGCTTCAGACTTTTCAGGACACGATGGTGGCCCTCTTCAGTTATTTATTCTGAAACATTTTTAGACATATGAGAAATATAATAAAATTTCGAAGCTTAATTATTTGCGTAAATTTAGTTAACATCACAGTTGTTATTTTATATAACGAAGTTTCTAGGCAGACCGAAATTATTTCGACTACGTTCATGGAATCTCGGTGAACCTAGACACGGTCTTTTTATAAAAATATGTTTGGTAAATTTTAATTTTTGGTATTCTAATTGATAAATAATTCATAGATATAATTTTTTTTGTATTAGCGATTAATTATTGAATAATTATTGAAGAGTGATTAGAATAACCATTATAAAAATTATTTATTTTAGTATTAAGTCAATTTTACATAAACTATGTCATAAACACATGTAATTATAATTAAATTGTCATAATGAACGATTAAAGATCATTTTTTGTAATCACTTTTCAATAATTAATTGCTGATATCAAAGAAATTTCGAATTATTTCCAAGAATTATTTACCAATTAGAATACAAAAATAATTAACTAAAGATATGTTTATGAAGAATAGCAACTGTTATGTAAACCAAATATGTGTAGATAATTAAGACATCCAAATTGTATTATATTTGTTTGCAAGTATCAGACGCCATAAACTAAAAAATATAATTTTGTTTGAATATAATAAGATATTGCAATGCATAAAATCTGCGCAGATTTAGTTAAGGTCGCAGTTGTTTTTATAAATTCGCGATCTTATAGGATTTCCAAGGGCATTAAAGATTCAAAAAAATTGAATGGATAACCATTATATTATTTTGTTTAAATATAATAAGCTATCGCAATGTATAAAATCTTCGTAGATTTAGTTAACATCACAGTTGTTTTTTTTATAACTATGCGATTTTATAGAATTTCCAAGGACTTTAATGATTTAAAAATTTTCAGAAATTTAAATTGAGACATTAACATGATATTATATTTGTTTGTAAATTTTAGACACCATAAATCACAAAAATATTATTCTGTTTATAGAACTCTGAATTGTTTAAGGTATTTTTCTAAGTAAGCTAGAAAGAACAGGGGTAATAGGAGATTTTATATTTATGACCGGGAAAAAACCGGGAAATCACCGGGAATTTGGTTAGCGAAAATTAGTAAACACTCTGATTCCATTGACTTCAGTAAAATTGGAATAAATTTAGAAGAATTCAAGCGAATTGAAGAGAATTAGATTAAATTCATGCAAATTCAAGATAAATAAAAAATAATTCAAGTAAATGAAACCAAATTTTTAAAATTCAAGAAAATTCCATTGAATTCCGATAAATGGGAGTGAATAGAATTATTAGTGAATAAGAATCTGATAAAATTCGTAAGAATTTAAGGTGAATTGAAGTCTTCAGTGTGAATAAAAAAAACTTGAAAATCCAAAAAAGATCCATCAAATTCAGTGCATTTCAAGGGAATCCAAAGAATTCAGGGTGAATTAAAAATAATTGAAAGGAATTTGCAAGAATTAAACGAAATTCAGAAATAAATATAGACCTGAATTCAATAGAAGTCAACCCTTATTGGGTTCTCTGTTTTAATTTATTGAAATAAAAGTGACTAAAGTG
The DNA here is from genome assembly GCA_032362435.1 of Melikaiella ostensackeni. Taxonomy (NCBI): domain Eukaryota; kingdom Metazoa; phylum Arthropoda; class Insecta; order Hymenoptera; family Cynipidae; genus Melikaiella; species Melikaiella ostensackeni. The sequence goes on from JAUMHM010000031.1 coordinate 66,075,633, forward strand.
ATCTTTTCATTTGAAAAAGTGACTATAGTTGGAAACTAATACCAAGTAATATTAAAAATATAATAAATTGGTTAGATGAAAATTTCCTTTTTAATTATTATATGTCACGTATATCTACATATACATTGGCATACCACGAATGTTTTAAGATCAAGTTATAAATACTCGATCAGATAATTCCTGAAAAGGGAAATAAAATTTGCATAAAACAAACATGCAAGATTTATGAAGAAAACAAAAATGTTTTAAATATTAAATTATTAGTTTTTTTAGATAGGGATTCGAAAAATCATATCAGATTTGGATGGCCATAAAGTTCTGAACGTTGAAAAAAAATTATATAACGATTTTTTTTTGCTAAAAATGTTTGTGGCGACTTAAAAATACATTATATGCGAAAATATACCGAAATTCTTAATTTAGGGGTGAAAAACAACCCTTAACATGATTTCCGTATGTGCAACTGTAGAGCTGACAAAGTTAACATTTATTTAGTAATTACTCCAAATTTTGGTGAATTGTGGTCGTTTTGAAAAAAATTTCGTAATTTTCAATAGGAAGTGGTTTTCATGGGTTTTGCGGAATTTATTATCCTTACTTTTATTGAAAAGATTATTAAAGAGATTTTTACAAGATAAAAAATCAGGGGAAATTTACAAACTTTAAACTTTTTTGCGATTTTCGTAATTACTCCAAATGAATCATCGCCAGAATAACATTCGCGATGATTCTAATGCCCGAACGTACCCTTAAAAATCATCCCCTATAAGAAGGCCAAAAACTCGAAAAGAACAACCAAAAGACACAGAAGTTTGTAATTTTTTAGTGAATTTTTACACAAAAAAATACTCACTCGTTTAATGTTTGTAAATTTTTGTTGGTTTTATCTCCTGAAAAAATCTCTTTAATAATCCTTCCAATAATAGCCGAGGTAAGAAATTCTACAAAACACTTCAAAACCACCCCTATTGAAAATAATAAAAAAAGTTGGTAAAAAACGATAAAAAAACACCGAGTTTATAATTTTTCGGAGTTTTTTTAATCTAAAAAATTTTCTTTCGCAATCCCCCAGAAAATGACGGTGGTAAGAAATCCCGCAAAATCCCTAAAAAGCATCTCTAATGGTAAACGATTTTTCAGTGATAAGAAAATCGTTAAAAAAAGCTTAGAGCTTGTAAATTTTTAATGATGTTATCTCCTGAAAAAATCTCTTTAATAATTCTAAAAAAAATTATTAAAAAATAAAAAAAACTAAAAAGATGGTAACAATCGATCGAAAACCACCGAAGTTTGTAATTTTTCGGTGGTTTTTTACGCTAGAAAATGCCCTTTAAAAATCCTCCCAAAAATGGTGGTGGTACAAAACCTCTAAAAGCTACCCCCATTGATTAATGATTTATCAAAAATCAGAAAAACGCCAAAGAAGAATAGAGTTTGTAAATTTTCCCTGATTTTATATCCTGAAAATATCTCTTTAATAATCCCCGGAATAAATGAGAGTAAGAAATTTCGCAAAGGCTCTGAAAACCACCCCTACTGATGAGCGTTTTTTCAATAGGCAAAAAATCGCAAAAAAATTCAAAGTTTGTAAATTTTCCCTGATTTTTTATCTTGTAAAAATCTCTTTAATAATCCTTTCAATAAAAGTAGGGATAATAAATTCCGCAAAACCCATGAAACCACCTCCTATTGAAAATTACCAAATTTTTTTCAAAACAACCACAATTCACCAAAATTTGTAATTTTCCGGTAGTTTTTTACTCTAAAAAATCTCTTTAATAATCCCATGAAAAATGGTGGTAATAAGGAACCCCGCAAAGCTCCGAAAAACCACCCCTAGTGATAAACGATTCTTCAATAATCACAAAATCGTCAAGAAAAGCTTAAAGTTTGCAAATTTGCTTTGAAAATAATTTCTTCTCTTAATTATTTTTAAATTATGTTGCCAATTATATTTAGTGTAATCAATAATCAAAAGATGTCATTACATATTATTTGTTGATTTTTTAAGTCAAATTATATAAACAAATGATCATTGCAGACCTCGGACTCATTTTCAAAATAAAAAATAGTGTCAATAGTAGCATAAAATTTGAAAAATAGTAGCAAAATAGTGTCATGCAATTTTTTAAACATTAAATCCCTAAAAACTCTGATCCTATAAAAATTCCTGAAAAAATCGTCAATCTTTTAAAATCCCTTGATATCTTATCATTTCTTTTGTAATCATATGAATCCCTTAAATATGGTAAAATCCCTTGAAATCTCTGAAATCCCTGAAAACCGTGAAAGTTATTAGAAATTCCTAAAGTCCCTTTCATTTCATTTTATTCCCTAAAGTTCTCTAGAAATTCGTTGGAATCCCTCGAACTTTTTCAAATTTCCTGTAAAACATCTTGAAATCTGTAATATGTATCTTTCAAAATTCCTTTAAAAATTATTAAAAATCTATAGAAATTTCTTATAATCTTATGGAATCTCTTAATTTCTTTTGAAAGCCTATGAATCCCTCAAATATCGTAAAATTCTTTGAAATCTTTTAAATCTTCTCAAGTTTCACGAAATCTTTTGAAATTCCTTAGAAATTTTTTAATCTCTTGAAATTTTCTAAAATCCTATGACTTTCTTCGAAATCTCATGAGATTCATTTAAAAAGCTCTAAACTCTTTAAAAACCTTTGCAATTTTCAAAATTCCTTTACAAAATTTCAAATAATTAAAATCCTCTGAAATACCATAAAATACCTTTAAATTTCCGAAATTCTTTTACATCTTTGATACACTTTTAAAATCCCTAGAATTTTTTTTAAATGTCTTGAAATTTCTTGGAATCTTGTAAAGTATCCTCAAATCTTTCAAATCTTTTAAAACTCAATTAAATTTTCTAAATCTTTAAAGTCCTTGGATATCCTATAAAATCGTGTGTGTGTGGTAAAATACCTACGAATCCCTTGAAATACTTTGAAATACCGTAAATTATCTTGCAATTTGTAATATGTATCTCTAAAACTTCCTTCAAAAAATTTTGAAATCAGATGAAACTTTTTGTAATCTCTTAAAATCCCTTGAAAATCTTTGAAATCCCCTGGAATCAGATGAAATCCTTAAAAGCCCCTTGGAATCTGTTAAAATCTATTGAAATTCATGAAATTTTTATAAATCCCTTGAAATGTTTTGAAATTTTTTTTTAATCTTTTGAAATCTTCAAAATCTTTTAAAATTTCAATTTTTAAAATGGCGGATATGTTATTTTGACCAATCTAGCGAAGAAGTTTGAAAATATGTTTAAAGGCAGAGTGAACAAATAGTTGCATCGTTAAAAAAAAGTGTCAATAGTGGCGTGAGCCCGAATTTCTTTTTGAAGTCAATGATTGAAATCGATAAGGATTTGCATTGAAAATCAGTGAAATCTCACTGATTCAAATTCAGAGAGTAATATCTACTTATAAAATAAACAAGTAATATCGAATGACGAATTTTAATTGCTATATTTGGTAACATAATTTGAGGTGATTTAACAGAAAATAAATAGAAAAATATATGAAAAGGTTTAAAGAAAGGGAAGGAGAAGGGGCACCTAAAAATGTAATGCCTAGGGGCGCATTTTTACTCGAACGGGCACTTTAGATTTGATCTGAAAATTCTTTTGAGATGTGCACAAATTTCAAGGTGTTGGGGCGAATACATGCAATTTATATGGAAATTTACCTTCCCGGTAAGAAGGTGTTAATTGAAATAATTTAAATGATTTCGAAAATGGTCAAAAAATGACATTGCTTTGGGTTCAAAACGTTACAAATTCGCCGATATTTTAAATCATTTTAATTCGTTTCGATGTACACCTTCTTACCGGGTTGTAAAAAACATTAATGCATTTCTTTTCTTACATATTATAATCGAAAAGGCAACCTTGTTTGATATTACATTTTAATATGCCCGACTTTTATTTTCATCGGCTCGAAGCTCAATAACCTATTTTTCTATTCGTCGTCGTTGGTATAATATCATATGATATGATATATGATAATATCAATCGACCAAATCAACTCCCAAGGGTTGTCATAGAAACACAATACCATTCTTCAAGTCTTCGAGTCTAACCATGTTAACCATATCTGATTGAACTCTTATTTAATTCAACTTGATCTAATTTCATTCAATATCTGCACCATTTAGTCGTAGACAAATCACTTTTATAGTATTTTTTTAATTTACAAAATTAAATAATTATGGAACGAAAAACGCAGAGGGTAGGAATCGGTTTGGGTGCGTTTCACAATCCTCCAAGGGTAAAATATAGCGAAGAGACGAGAAAATTGATAAAAGGTATGTTATAATCCTTGTAGGTAGGTTAATATTTAATATTTTTAATTAATATGTCAGTGATTTGAAGAAGGCCGTTCTGGAATTTCAAAAATTAAATAATACCCTTTTATCCACTCATTTATAAATTAAATAGTGGCTAACTTTGAATTTTAATTCTAGAATTAATGGAAGAGTCAAAGCTCAGTATGATGCAAAGAAAATCAATCCAAAACGCTGTGGATCGTGGGGAGCCCTTGCCCCCTCATAAACCTAGAGTACAGAAAAAAAAAGCAAACGAACCTGAAGTAAATTTAAATGCTGTATTTAGTATAAAATAACAAAAATAACAGAGTGAAGACTTTTATCAACGAGAAAAACTGTTATTTAATTATTTATTTATTTAAAAAAAAAATTTCTCGGTTTAGGTCATGTATCCCAGCATTTGGAAAAAACGTTCACAAGATATGATGATTGCCAATGGTGCATATGAAAGGGACCAATATCGAAGAACCTCTCCTTTAAGTATGAATTTTTCAAATTTTGAAAATATTAAAATATTGTAAAGGCTGCCTCTAGTCGTCCCGAAAACTTGGCGGAGTTGAAAAGGGGATGGGCTAGCCAAACTTATGAAAAATATTTGACTACTAATCCCGAATTTCGGGAAGAGACACTTCGTATTGGAAAATAGTAAAATATGTTTCTTAGGGTGTCCATTGAAATTTTGAATTTTGCAAACGCTACCCCCTAATTTTTTTCCTTTCAGTGAAAAAATACTGCCATAAATTTTCTTTTATTAAAAAAGTTATTTATTGAGAAATAAGCTCTAAGTTTTACAAAACAAACAAAAATTGTGAAGATATTAGCGGGCTTAGAATACGAAAATGTAATTTCATTCCAAATAGTGTTCTGAAATGGCCCGTAAACATTCTTTTCTTGAAATGATATGTAGAGGATTTCTTCTACAATATAAAGAAAATGTTTTGCATAATGAATAAATTAAAAATATTTATACCGGGTGACTGATAAAAATCTCAAATTTCTAAATACATATTTTTTATAGTTTAATGATTCCTGTACTACTTTAGAAATATATTCTTACCTATAATTTACCTGAAAAGGATATAAGCTAGTTAATTAATGCCGATTTCGGTGCAATTTTGCGTTTTTATACTTTTTTCTTACCAATTTTACTAAATTCTTAATTGATTAAAAAGCCTTGATATAAATAAGAATAGAAGGTGTATCTTGAACAATAGGGTTAAATGATATACATTTCAAAAAATAATGATAAAAGAATTAAAATAATACAAACAAAAGAGTCCAAGTTTTAGGCTTCTTTTGCTTGTATTATTTTGATTCTATTCTCATTTTTAGGGTTTCGTAGCCCCTGACAGAAACCCTTATGGCGTCGGTTGGGTGTCCGTCAGTCGTATAAAAAAGGGGAAATGAGGGGAAGTTAGTGAGACGGAGTGGATGAGAGGAAATAAGGGGAAGTGAGGGGGAAATTAGGGGACGGGAGGAGAAGGATGCGAAGGGAATGTGAGGAGAAGGGGGAATGCGGGGAGGGGAAGGATTGGAAGGGGGCAATGCAGGGAGGAGAAGGGTGGGGAATTTAAACGATTTTATTAACAATTTACTAGGCTACAAAACCCTTTATTGTAGGCGCCTGCCGCCTACTTTTAATTATTTTTATATGTAATGTATACAATTTCAACCTATTGCCCACGATACACCTCCTGTTCTTCTTGATATCAATTTTTATTTTCAGCAATTGAAAATTTAACATTGATTAACTAGCTTCTATCCTTTCTAGTCAAATTATAGGTAAAAATACATTTTAAGGTACTATCGTATATAGGAATCTTTAAGCAATACAAAATTTGTATTTTTTGTGTAGTTCGAAATTTAAGTTTTTTCCCCGTCACCCGGCATAAATATTTTCAATTTATATGTCACGGAGAATATTCTCTTTATACTGCAGAAGAAATCCTGTGCATATTTTTCCAGGAAAAAAAGGTCTAGGGTCCACTTCAGACCAATAATTATAATAAAATTACAAATTTTCGTAATCTAAGTCCGATAATATATTTAAGATTTTTTTTGTTTTATAAAATAAATAAAAAATACTTTCTAGGGGTGAATGCATTTTTTAACCTTATATTTGTATTTTTTTTTAATTGAAAATTAAGAAAATTCATTTTTAGGCCTAAAACAGCCTAGCAGAACCTTCAAACAATTTTTATAAAAATAAAAAAAAGTTTATGTCAGTATTTTTTCACCAAAAGAAACAAAGTTAGGGGTAGCGTGTGCAAAATTCAAATTTCTAATGGGCACCCTAATGTTTCTCACGGTGGACTTGGATTGAGTTCAACCCAAAAGGGCTTGCACCTCTCGTTTTTCTTCCGAAATCATTTCAGTGATGCCTTACGATTATTATGAGACCAAAAAGAAAAAAAATCGTTCGAGGGATTGTTGCATAAACCTATTTTTTTATTTATTTTCAGGTTATTATGTATATTTTCGTCAAAGTAACTCCGAAGCGGTGCTTTTGCAACTTAAACTCTGTAGTTTGGCATCGAACAAAAGTATCTAATCGTTAAATATCTTTGGACATCCGGGACTCTTTACAATTTTGGAAAAAGTGTGAGAAATTTCAGTTTTTATCAGCTTTTAAAATATTTCTTTACTTCAGAGCATACTACTTCAAATTCGTTACAACAAAACTTGAAGTGCATTAAATTCTCCGTAAAACTAAAAAAAAAAGAATTTTTAATCTCATATAGTTTAGGAGGTATAAGCCTTTGGAAGTTTTATTTTTCTGAAAAATTTGTCAAAAAAAAAATTAGTTTTACTTTATCTGAAATAACATATTTCCTGTGCAACATAGACAAGAATAGTCCGATATGATTTAAAGCAGACTTAATTTCTAGCAAATCTGAAAAAAATAAAATGTTATGTCTCTCGTACGTCCGAAGTTATAGAGTGTTGAAAAATACCCACTTTTATGAAAGTTCGTTAAAAAAGTAAGTTTTTTTTTTAAATATCTCTTTTATACTTCAATTCGCGTTAAAAATTGTTCTTATAATAACAAAAGTACATAAAATGATATACAAAATCTGAAAAACTTGAGTAGTTCCTGGGATATATCCATAAAAATGAGTTTTTTTTTAAAGTTGATGCCTTCGATTTTTATGAATATATTTGAGGAATCACTAAGGCTTTTCAGATTTTTTGAGTTATTTTATGTACTTTTGTTATTATAAGAACAAATTTTAACGCATATTGCGGTAGAAACGAGATATTTAAAAAAACTTACTTTTTAACGAACTTTCATACAAGTGGGTATTTTTCAACACGGTATAACTTTAGACATATGAGACATATAATTTTTTTTCTTTTTAGATTTGCTAGAAATTCAGTCTGATTTAAGTCATGTTCTGGCTATTTTTCTCTGCAGCGCACAGGAAATATGTTATTTCACAAAAAATAAAACTACATTTTTTTGTTGACAATTTTTTTAGAAAAATTTAACTTCCGAAGGCTGTCACGGTGATGCTGAACCAAATTTAATTGCAAGGTCCTTGTATATGGGATTTTCCAACTGATTATGGTAGCCTATAATTCCACAGACATTTTAAGATCAGAAATAAAAAAATCTATCGGGCCCTTTTTGAAAAAAGTCGACTTTCATGTTCAAAGTCTTTGAAAATAACAAAAATTCTAAACATTTAATTTCAAGATCCTTGGATATGGGATTTTCGAGCTGATTATTGTAGTCTGTAATCCTACGGACATTTTAAGGCCAAAAAACAAAAAAATCCATCGGTCTCTTTTTGGAAAAATCGACTTTAATGTTCAAAATATTTAAAACTCAAAAAATTCTAAAAATTTAATTGTAAGATCCTCACACATGGGATTTTTCGACTGATTATGATAGTGTATAATCCCACGGACATTTCAGGACCAGAAACAAAAAAGTTCATCAGGCCTTTTTTGAAAAAGTTGTCTCTTATGTTCAAAGTATTACAAAATAAAATGATTCTAAAAATTTAATTGCAAGGTCTTTGGAGATGGGATTTCAAATTGATCAGGGTAGTCTTTAATCCCACAGACATTTTAATACCAAAAACAAAAAAGTTCACCGGACCCTTCATGAGAAAATTCGTTGTCAAAATATTCACAACTCCAAAAAAAAATCTAAAAATTTAATTGCAATGTCTTGGCATATGAGATTTTCCTACTGATCAAGGTAATTTGTATTCCCACGGATATTTTAAGGCCAAAACTAAAAACGCCATTGGACTCTTTGAAAAAGTCGATTCTTATGTTCAAAATATAAAAAAATTTAAAAATCACAATTTTCACTTATTTTTTAAAAATAATGTTAAGGCACTGACTAGTGTTACGGAATTTTCCATAAGATTAATCCGGTCAAGTATAGCGCTAGGGCTAGAGTTACGGAAAATTCCATAAATTAGCCCTGAACGAGTTTGAAAGCGGCTGGTCTTACGGAAAATTCCGTAACGGCAGACAGTTCGTACTGTTAATATCATAAATTACACATTCTAAAACTTAAGATGTTAACAGAAAGCATTAATGTTCCAGAAATTTATAATTAATTGGACTATATATTGAACAAAATAGTTTCTAAAGGGAATATAGTAAATGATAATCACATGAGAAACTATTTTGTTTAATATATAGTCGAATTAATTATAAATTTCTGGAACATTAATGCCTTCTGTTAACATCCTAGGTTTCAGAATGCATACTTTATAATATTAACACAAAATAAGTGACAACAATAATTTTTTAATTTTTAATATTTTGATCACAAAAATCGACATTTTAAAAAAGGGTTTTATGATTTTTTTTCTGTTTCTGGCCTTAAAATGTCTGGGATTACAGACTACCATAATCACTTAGAAAATCCCGTATGCAAAGACCTTATAATTAAATTATTTTTTCTTCATTTTGAAATACTTTGAACAAAAAAAATCGAATTTTCCAAAAAGAGACCAATGGAATGTTTTGTTTCTGGTCTTAAAATGTCCGTGGGATTACAGTTTACCATAATCAGTTGGAAAATCCCGTATGCAAAAACATTATGATTAAATTAAAAAAAAAAATTACGCAAAAATCGACTTTTTCAAAAAGGGCTCGATGGATTTTTTTGCTTTTGGTCATAAAATGTCCGTGGGATTATAGACTACCATAATCAATCCGAAACTATATGAGATAAAATATTTTTTTCTTTTAGTTTTATGGTGAATTTAATATACTTCAATTTTAGTTGTGACGAATTTAAAGTAGCATGCTTTGAAGTAATGAAATATTTTAAAAACTGATAAAAACTGAAATTTTTCACAATTTTTCCAAAAATTTAATGGGTCCTGGATGTCCAAAGATGTTTAGCGTTTAGATACTTTTTATCAATGCTAAACTACAGAGTTTAAGCTACGGAAGCACCGTTTGGAATTTTTTTGACGAAAATATACATAACAAGCTGAAAATAAAAAATAAAAAAATAAAATTTATTCAACAATCCTTCCAGCGATTTTTCTGTTTTTGGTCTCAAAATAATCGTGAGGTATCACTGAAATGATTTCAGACGAAAAACGAGAGGTGACAACCCTTTTTGGGTTGAAGTCAATCTCAGCTCACCGTGTTCTATTAATTTACTGTTAAATTAAAATACTGATTGCAAAATGAAATAGTTCTTTGATTCTTGAAACAGAAAACAAAAAGATTTTTTAAATTGTAATTTTTATTTTCTATATTATTTGACAAATTAAAATTCAAGTTTAATATACAGTTGACACGGAGAAAAAAAAACGCCATCTAGCATGTATGATGGCTTTTGGAAAAGATATGCCACCCACTCCACATGGACCTAAAATTCTTCACTACGCTAGGAGACAACCACGTATACCAGATGAGGAAGAAGTTTTCCAAGAATGTAAGTATACACTAGGGTGCCCAAAAAAATGTGTTTTTGAATTTTGCAAACGCTACCCTTAAATTTCTTAATTTTCGTCAAAAATACTGCCATAAATTTTATTTTATTTTTAAAAAATTGTTCAGAGATTCCGCTAGGCCGTTTTAGGTCTAGAAAGGAATTTTCTTAGTTTTCAATTTGAAAAATACAAATTCAAGGCTAAAAAATTCTTCCATCCCTGAAAAGTATTTGAGAGGAATAAATTGGAAATGTTATGAAAAAAAATTGAAGATATTATAGGGCTTAGAATACGAAAATTAGTAATTTCATTACAATTAATGGTCTGAAATGGCCCCTAAAAATTTTTTGCCTGGATTAATATATACAGGATTTCTTCTGCAATATAAAGAGAATATTCTACATAAGGAATAAATTTAAAATATTTATACCGGGTGACAGACAAAATCTTGTATTTCGAAATGAACAAAATCACAGATTTTTTAATAGTTTAAAGATTCCTATAGTACTTTGAAAATGTATTTTTACCTATTATTTTATAGCAAATTTTATTTTCATCCATGAAAAATTCAATGAAATTGATAAGCGAAACTTAAAAAATGCGGAATTGCATCGAAATCGAGCTCAGTTAACTAGCTTATATCTTTTTCAGTCAAATAATAAGTAAAAATACATTTTGAAGTATTATAGGAATCTTTAAACTATAAAAAGGTGTATTTCAAAATTCAAGACTTTTTTCTGTCACCTGATATAAATATTTTAAATTCATTCCTCATGGAGAATATTCTTTTTATATTGTACAATAAATCCTGAGCATATTATTCCAGGAAAAAAATGTTTAGGGACAATTTTAGACCATTTATTGTAGTGAAATTACAAATTTTCGTATTCTAAACCCGATAATATCTTCAAAATTTTCTTTACTGTTTCATAAAATCTAAGGCTTATTTCTTAATGAAGAAAAAATACTTTCTTGGAATGAAAGAATTTTTTAGCCTTGAATTTGTATGTTTTTAAAATTGAAATCTAGGAAAATTCATTTTCAGACCTAAAACGGCCTAGTGGAACCTCTAAACAATTTTTTAAAAATAAAAGAAAATTTATGGCAGTATTTTTTCACCAAACGGAAGAAATTTAGGGGTATCGTTTGCAAAATTCAATAACACACTTTTTTTGGGCACCCTAGTAAATAATAAATAATTAATTTAAAATAATTAATTTCCTTCTGAATAATATTTTCTATGATAATAATAAGTCAAACTGACCTCAGACCTTACAGTCCTTATGGGATAAAAAATAGGGAACAAAGGGTACTTTTTCCCGCTCATAGGGTACTTTTTTCACACTTAAAGGGTACCCTTTTTTTTATAAAAGTGAGTACGATAAAGAGTTATTAAGGGCAGTATATTTTTCATAGTTGATATAGTTACCGTCAACCAGGGTAATTATGGATCAACGTTTATGCCCTATAACTTTATGATTTCTTTCTCTATTTAATTGCTTTTTCTTTTTGTAATAAGACTTTCTGAACATTTTATAAAAATATTCTTACGATAAACAGTAAAATCCAATTAAGAAAAAAATGTTCTACGGAATAATAGCCTTAATCCATAATTACCCACCGTGGTCCATAATTACCCCGGTTGATGATATTCATTTTTCTTTATTTAAAAATTAGTTTTTTTAGCTAGCTTTGAAAACATTTTTAAGCATCTCAAGACTCCCTACTGATGAAAATATATTTGAACATTTAAAAATGTTGAAACAATGAAAAATTGGTAAACAGTATAATTTGAAAATTATCGCTTTTGAGTTCATCTACTGTTTATAGACTGTATTTCTATCAGTAAAAAATTTTGAGGTATTCAAAACATTTTTGCAAGTAAGCTATTTTCTTTTTAAATGCAAAAATGACAGTTTGGAAAACGGAAAAATTTCTCTAGTTATTTTTAACAAGCTTTCAAATTTTTTCTTAAAAATAGTGATCTGTGAAATATGAAATTATCTCTTACAGATCAGTATATAAAAATTTGTCAAAATTTGAAGTGACTTTTCTGACCTACAAAAATATTGTCAACAAATTGGGTTCCATGAAAATATAAAAATTATGAAAATAGGCACTTTCATACAATTTTTGCTAACACTTAAAATCGAGCCATTCATCAATATATTTATTCTGATTTTACACATGGTTTGTTTGCATTTACTTCAGAACCAACACTACTTTTTATCATGAATTTCAATTTTGAGAGTCTCAATTTAAAATTGCTAAAGAGTTTAGTGTCTTCAACTTAAACTTGCTTATATTAAGGTCGAATACTTAAATCTAAAACTATTTAGTTCTTAACGTTTCCAATTAAAAGTTGTTTTATTTCAAATACTGTCAATTTGAAATTATCAAGTTTTGATCGGTTCAAGCTTCAAATTGCCAAAACATTAAGACTCAATTTGAAAAGGAACCATTTAAACGATTTAAATTTGAAATCGTCTTTTGATATATAAATTTAAAATTGTTCAAGCATTAAGGCTTTAACTTTGAAACTGAAAATCTGAAATGATTTCAACTGCATTCCAAAGAATTTTATATAGATACATTTTTTAACTTCCAAATTCAAAGTTATTCAAATTCAAAAGCTTTCAATTTGAAATTGTGCAATTTTAAAAAATTGAATCTGAAATTTTTTAATTCTGAGTGCTTTCAATTTAAAATTTAGGCTATTGACAAAATGTAGGGCGCTATAGGGACCAAATCTTGAAAATATGGTACTTAAGGGATTGCAGATGAATATAGGGTCCAATAGGGGGCATAGGGACCGGACTGTTAGGACTGTGATCTATTTTAAAGAAGCAACGTGATTTTCCATTTTAGTGGTGGAAGGTATTCGGGAAAGGATGGAATTTTTGAATGACATGGAAGCCCTGGGACAAGGAAAGAAATATCGACCAATAATACAACAAGAGATTGCCCAAAAACTTCGTCTAATAGAAAATCGACCTACAGGCCTTGAGAAGGAGCTGGCAAAATTAAAAGCTGAAATACCAACACCTAAACCTTATCCTTTGGGAGATCTATCTATGTAATAATGATAAACAGATTTTTATTGTTTTCATAATCGTCATACTTTTTTGTTAGATTTGCTGCTAATAAAAAAAAATTGAAGTAAAATGATTCAATAAATATTGCATAAATAATTTAAAAAACAAAAATTTGTCTTCCTTATTTAAATTGGAACAGGCCCAAGTAAGATCCTGAAAATAAGAAAAAAAGCTTTTATAAATTAAAGATTTAAAAGTCAAGGGCGGATCCAGCAAATTTTTCGGAGGGGGCGATTAAGAATTTTCTTCAACTTACGTATGCGTAATGATTTAGAAGAACTTTTCAAATTGAATATCATAAGGCGATAAATTCAACATTATTTACATTTTTCAACTATTATCGACCTCTGGTTCAAAAATGTTTCTACCTTCAGTAAGGTGCTCAATAAAAATTTGAATTTTGCAAACGCCACCCCCTAAATTTCTTCTTTTTAGTGTTTTAAGTCTGTAATAGTATATTTTGTATCAAGTGTGGAAAGGCATATTTTAACGCAAGAGCGAGTCGCAACTCGCTCGCGCGTTAAAATACGTTCCGCACGTGATACGAACGATATTTTTTGTTCGCTGTATACCGAATGTAAGCCGTCGGTGTCATTTTGCGTGGGAAAGTTTATTTTCCGCGGGGAAGTTTATTTTCCGCACACTTACAATTTTACTGCACTAGTGCGGAAAAATCAGCTTTTCGCACGCAAAACGACACCGACAAGGCTTACTTTCGGTGTACGGCGGTCAAAAAAGAATTTTCTTAGTTTTCGATTTTTAAAATATCCAAATTTGAGGCTAAGGGATTCTTTCATCCCTAGAAAAAATTTGTTATTTATTGAGGAATAAGCCCTAAATTTTATGAAACAGAAAACAATGGTAGATATGATCGGGCTTAGAATAAGAAAATTTGTAATTTCATTACAATATAGTTAAAAATTTTTTAAAATATTTTAAAATACACGTTTAACTTACCCAGGTTTAGGTTTACTTTAGGTTTACCTCAGGGTTAACCACTACTGAATTCACATCTATACCGATTTCTGAATTTTCTTGAATTCTTTTGAATTCCTTCAAATTCTAGTGAATCCTTTTGAATCTACCCTTAAATCTTTGAAATTCCCTTGAAACCGACTGATTTCGATGGATTTTTTAAAATTTTAAATATATTATTGCATTCACTTCAATTACTTTAAATTTAACCTGATTTTTTAAAATTCATCTTGGAATCGTTTGAATTTCACCAAATTCTCTCAAATTCTTTGGTTTTTTATTTTTCGATTTTTTTCAATCCACTTAAATTCTGTTGAATTTGCCCTGAATTCTGTTCACTCTTATTTTACTAAATTCAAAATGGAAACTTTCAATGGGAAAGTTTCAATGGAAACTTATTGATTTCTTAAATTTGGTTCAATTTGCTCAAATTCTTCACGGTGTGCTTGAATCAAGTTTAATTCAAAAGTTTTCTAGCCCCGGATTTTCTTGTTGGGTTTGATTCTGTGGCATTCTAGGAACATTTTCCCGTCAAAATCAAAATCGGCAAACGGGCC
>JAUMHM010000031.1:66090620-66107375 GCA_032362435.1 Melikaiella ostensackeni
CTTTGGAATCTTTCAAAATGTCTTACAATCGTTTATAATTATCCCGTGAATTCATCGGCTTTTGTTTTGCATAAGATGAAATATTATGAGTAGAATACTTATCGCAAATTGAATTTTCACTATGGGAAATTCCAACTGCACAACAAAAATGTTTCAGAACACTCAAACATATTGAAATATACGTGCTTCGAAATAACAGACAGATTTTTCAAATGAACTCTTCAAAAACACGATCTCTACTATGCAATCTTAATTCTTTCTTATTTGTACAGTGTATAATTTCGAAGGTTTCTAATTTGAATCTATACTGAAATTGCAAGGCTTTTAATTCAAAATTGTTTAATTACAAACTTTTTTATTTGAAACGTTTTAAACTGGAAATTGCACAACTATTGGCTTTCGAGAAAAATAACTGAAATGAGAAAAATTAATTACTCTGGGTTTTAGTACAAAATATTGGAAGCCGGTAATATTGTACCAATGTAAATTTAAAACTAACATACTTTTCAGCTTAAAGTTTTTTACCTAGACAAGATTTAAAAATTTAACCAAACCATTTTCAATGTCTCAATATTAAATTATTGAATTTTAAATGCTTTCAATTCAAGGTAGTTTAATTTAAACGATTTCAGTTTGAAATATTTACATTTTGAAAGTTGCAAACTAAAACCTAGGCAACAAATAAGGCTATCAATTTTTAAATTTACAGTCTTGAAAGATATAAAAGGGGACAAAGTCATACAATTTTCATAATATTTGAAATTATTCTGGCATTATTCAATTGCTGTTTAATACGTTATAGTTGATTTTCGATCATTTGGTCTAATATTTGTAACAACAAACATTACAAATTTTTGTTGGCGAAAAAAGAATTTCACACTGTCGACAACCCTTTAGCATCTAACAAATTATTCAATTTCTATTGTTTTCAATTAAAAATTCTTTAATCATAAAGCTTTTAATTCAAAATTATCGTACATTTTTAATCTCTTAAATTTCAAAGCACATAATTTAGAATGTTTGATTTTTAAATGCTTTAAAATAGTTTTTTAATGATTAATTTCGAAGATTTTTAAGTTGAACTCATTTGTTGCATTAAATTTGGGTCTGTTTAATTTGGAAATGTTTAACTTCGAATATTTTAATTCTCATTTCAGCATTTCATGAAATTCTGCAAATACCTTTAAAATATTTAGAATTTCTTTGAAATCTCTTGAAATCTTTTGAAATTCCTGGAGTTCCTTTAAAAAACTCTGATATTTATACATTTATTTTTTAATTTCTTTAATATTTTTAAACCCTTTTAAAATATTTTGGATTTCACAGAAATATTCCAAAATAATTTAACATACATTAACAATATTCTTTAATCTACTTAGTATTCCTTGAAATCTTCTGAAGTTTCTAGAATTTTTTAATTAGTTAATTCTTCAAAATAAGGTGTACAATTTGTGTAGCTTTTGCTTTGTAATATTGTAATTTTAAATGCTTTTCGTTTGGAAATTCGGACGTTTGAAGATGTAAAAGATTTAACGGAAATGTTTTCTTATATTTTGTTACAAATGGCAAGTTTTTGGAAAAAACATAAAATTTGAAACCATTAGACTAAACTGTTGAAAATTGTAAGAAAAGTTGAAAGTTTAGAAGTGTTAAAATTGGAAGTCTTTTTATCTATATTTTTAAGCCGATACATGTTAAATCTTAAATTTAAAAAAAAATTTACTGCTCTTCAAATTATCTGAAACATCAAAATAATGATGTCAGGATTTGAAAAAAATCTAAATTAATGTTACAAAATGTAGACACTGTAAGGAGTTGGGACATGCATTTTTAAAAGGTTATACAAAATTTTAGTTTTAATTTTGCTGTTCGTCAAATTTCTAATAAAGTTAAGTTTTTTTAATAGGTATATGTAACTTCCAGTTACTGAGATTTTATATTATTATTATGCCCTGAAAATCTAGATTCCTCTAATCTTTTTTAAGGATAAGCAATAAGAATTCGGTTAGTTTTCTGAGAACTTCAAAATTAAAAAAAAAAAGTTGAAAAATAAACCCTTATACTACATACTTTGTGCCTTTATCAAATAAAAACCAAAATATAGTTTTGACAGCGCTAGTACTTGTAAATTTTTCTACTCAGCGTAGGTATAGTTTTATGAAGTTTATAATTTTTCATAATTTGCTTATGATTATAATTTACCTTTTTCCATGCCTTTTTCACAGATTGTACCATTGGAAGTAAAATTCTGTCTGACATTTATTACTCGGCGACTAGAAGCTCTTAAATTTCCAAAAACAAAAGATGCTCCCGTCAGAGCTTTTCGAATCATAACTACGGTTGAAATAATACCATTTATTTAAATAAAAATTAAACAGTTTCCTCCACTTGGAATTTTGAGGTAAGGGGATAACCACCAAAATGACCAAAATCCCGAATCCTGCACACTTTTTTCAAATGACTATCATTGGACA
This sequence comes from Melikaiella ostensackeni, assembly GCA_032362435.1. Taxonomy (NCBI): domain Eukaryota; kingdom Metazoa; phylum Arthropoda; class Insecta; order Hymenoptera; family Cynipidae; genus Melikaiella; species Melikaiella ostensackeni. The sequence goes on from JAUMHM010000031.1 coordinate 66,093,095, forward strand.
CTTTTGAAATACCACTCACGAGAAAATTTTTTTTAAATCACTTTTTCTATTATAATTTCATAACATTTCATAAGTTTTCTAATATTATGAAATTTTCATTAGGCCCATTACGCCCAAGTCCATGTGCGCTCTATCCTGCTCTAGTCGTCTGCTACTCCGCGAATCTACCCGGGAATTTTAATATTTTCTATATTTGATATCTCTTTTTTTTAAATTACTTTGAAAATTCATTTTGATTCAGTAATTCATTACTAGTATTCTTAATCATTAAGATACGATGACATCATTTAAATAAAAGATTGTTTTTATTTTTTTGCTATGTTCTTTTTTCTTTTGCGCGCGCATCACACGCCATTTTTAACTCTCGAAGTCTCGATTGTCGACTAACTTCAAGGTTTAGCTGATCATATGATCGACTCGCGAAAAAAGGGCGAGTCCTTGTTTTCTTCTCTGAATTTGACATATCGGTCATTCTTATCGCCCAAGTCGGGAAAAAAATAATTAAGAATGAAGGGGTGCATGTTCAATATTGACAATGGTTATCTGGAGGGCTTGTGTCGTGGATTCAAGTGTGGAATTCTCCAGCAATCTGATTATTTAAATTTGGTCCAGTGTGAAACACTCGAAGGTAATTTTCACTTAATTCTATTTATTTCTCAGCTTTTCCACAATTTAGACTTTTCTGTAATAAAAGTCCTCTAGTTTGTGTCATTTCTCTGAAAGAGCAATTCTAATGTAGGAATGATTTAAATTAATTTCAATTATTGATTGCCTCTCATATTTTAATCCTTTCTATTTTCTTTTTATTATTCGATCCAAAATTAATTATTTACAATTCTTACTTTTCAACTATCCAAAAAGGGCACCAAATTTTTAATATCTAATAGGATTTTTCTACGTTTTAAGTGAACCTGTTATACCTCGTGACTCTGATTATCTCGTTGATAAAGGAATTTCTGAGATTTGAGTGCTGACCTATAATTATGATTTTGTAGAATCTAGGATTCCAGGGTTGCTACAAGACCTAGAAGACCTGGAAAGGTCATGGAATTTTGAAAGAATTTTTATTTCGATTTATTTTGAATTTAATTTCTTGCATTTTCATTAATAATTGTACAAGAAATTGTTAGTAAATTAGTTTTGTACGTTGATTGAATTTTTGATTGGATTTTTTTTTACTCGCACCTATTGCAAAGTCTTAATAATTATTTTAGTACTTTACGCCAAATTTTTAATTTGCGAATTGATACGAATTAATTCGTTTACTAATAATAGAATATGATTATAATTCCAGAGTTTTAAAAATTGGTTTATAATACAGGGTGCCTAGCGACCCGGGAAGGCGGGAAAACCAGAAATTTGCTGGAAATTTGGTGCACATTGAAGAACACGGGAAATACAGGGAATTCATGAAAAGATCCGGGAAATCTGTGGCTATAAACAGGAGTAAGCGATCAAAATGTGATACATCTATTTATGAAAAATTTGAGATAATTATTTCTGTTTGTTTGGAATATCAAAAATTCGATTATCAAACTTGACTTGGCGAGAAAAAATTCTTCTCGGTTGTAACGTCTATCTATAAAATAAAATGAATTTGAGAAAAAAAATTAATTCCGATTACAGATTCATTACGTAAATAGGTAAAACTTGTTACACATGTAAAGTATTTTTAAAATTCATAAATCCTTTTCAATATTTCTCTTATAATATGTAATTTTACAAAACCTTAAAATCTTATTGGTAAAATTGAAAATATAGTAATCACATATAAAATTATCTTCTGATTTCATATGTAAATAAGAAATTGTAAATTTATATCATTAGAACATGATTAATCAGGGAAATGTGCCTTTGCTGAATCAAAAGTGAATAAATCCATCTTCGTTTTGTTAATAACTTCAAGGCAGTATTAAATTAAAAAGAATTTTTGCATTTAATTTATTTAACAGCCTGATGGATTGCAATAGCCCATTTCAAATTTCATTTTGATCAATGGATTTCAAGCTACATTTATCCTTGAATACTAAGAAATTAATTCAAGTGGATTTATCACGTTTTGTTCGCTTACTCTTAATTTAAATTAGAAATGTTTATTTTCTCCTGAAATTCCATAGAATTTTTAAATATTAGATAGCATTTTACAAGAATTCTCCGAATACAAGTGAGTTCCATTGAATTTTATCATATTTTATAAAATTTCATGGCACTTTTTAGAATTCAAAGAGCATTCGTTGAATTTCGTGGGATTTCGAACGGGATGACATAATTTTACCGAAAAAGAAAAATAGTCGAACTTTGAAAAATACCAAAAATATAATTACCGAAATAGAAAATTTGCGAAAAATGAAATTACCGAAATAAATCAAATTATCGAAAATGTTTATTAACGAAATTGAAATATTTCGTAAGTAAAAGTTAACGAAACTAGAAAAATTCAGACATTTTAAATTACCAAAATTGAATAATCACCGAAATTTTAAAACCCGAATTTTCAAAATCCCGAAATTCCATATTTACGAAATTAGTAAAATCTTGAAATTAGTAAATTTCCGAAAAAAAATATTGAGATCGTTTTTTTTATCTGGTAGATTAATATTGTATTTGGTATAATTAGATGCATACTGTATAGTTTGAAATTTAAAAGAGCTTTTTTGAATTACAAACTATGCATTGGGATTTTGTAGATTTCAAAGAATTTTTGTAGAATTTCATGGGATCTTATAGATTTTCATTGGATTGTATAGAATTTTGACGGTTTTCTAAAATTTGACGGGCATTCAAGATATTGAACAGAATTTCATAGAGTTTTATGAAACTTTGTGGAATTTCAAGGGATTCTGTAGAATTGCCAGAAATTTTGAGAAGTCGTTCCGAGTGACTCTATGATATTAATTATTCATGCAGGAGAAGCTAATTAATTCGCTATACTGCGATAGTGACATCTCATATAAGTCGACATGCATTCCAAGCTATTTTCTTTAATACTTATCCTAAACCAGTCCTCTTGGTAAAATCGTGCCGATCCCCTTTGATGACAGAATTAATTTTTTAAACTTTTCTGTATCTTTTAGTAATTTTTTAAACCAATAATGCGGTGCGAAATTGAAATACTTACATCACAACAGAAAACTGGGAAAAACACTTTCCGATCCGTGAAATCCGGGAATTTGAATACGAAATTTCGCTAGACACTCTGTAATATTAACGAGAATTGTTTAGAATGCAATAATTATTGAAAATCTTTTTACAGTTTCATTGATTAATAATTGTACAAGAAATTGTTAGTTAATTAGTCTGCGACCAGTAGAATGTGCTGAAATAGAATAGAATTGACTGGATCAAAAAAAAAAAAAATAGATCTGGAATTTTTTCAAAAGTAGACCTGGAAAACCTGGAAAAGTCATGGAATTTTGAAACCAGACTTCTGTAGGAAGCAAGGAATCTAATAAATACTCAATGAGACATGTTTCCAGATTTGAAACTGCACTTGGCAGGAACTGATTATGGTAGTTTTTTGGCAAACGAACCATCACCTCTCGCTGTCAGTGTCATTGATGACAAGTTGAGGGAAAAATTGGTGGTGGAATTCCAGCATATGCGTAATCATTCCGTCGAGCCGTTGTCACAATTTCTGGACTTCATCACTTACAGTTACATGATTGACAATATTATTCTCCTCATTACTGGAACTTTGCACCAGCGGCCTATTTCCGAATTAATCCCCAAATGCCATCCTCTGGGAAGTTTCGAACAGATGGAGGCCATTCACGTTGCGGCAACTCCTGCTGAATTGTACAATGCTGTCCTGGTCGACACTCCACTTGGTAATTAATAATTAATTAATAATTCATCAGTCATAAAAAAATTTAAAAACGAGAACTTGAAATTAAAGACTTTAATTTTTAGCTCCTTTTTTCGTCGATTGCATTTCCGAGCAAGACTTGGACGAGATGAACATCGAGATCATCAGGAACACTTTGTACAAAGCATATCTCGAGGCGTTTTACAAGTTCTGCAAGGATATCGGCGGTACGACTGCCGATACGATGTGTGAAATACTTGCAGTAAGTTTGATTCCTCCTTGTTAAAAGAACTTTTCTCAGCGTGGACGTCTAAAACTACCACTGAAATTTCTTTGAGTTCCTTTGAATTCTCTCAATTCCTTGAATTTCCTAGAATTCTCTGAATTCCTTGAATTCTTCTAAATTCATTGAATTCCTCTGAATTCTCTAAATTTTAAAATTTCTCTGAATTTCCTGAATTCTCTGATATACTTGAATTTCCTAGATTCTCTGAATCCTCGAAATTCCAGGTAGCCTGTTTTTGTATATTCAATATGGGTCCGGTCAAAATTACGTCACACTGTCTGGGGGGGGGGGCAGGGTTTTCGACGATTCGATGCTTGAAAAAATGAAAATTAGTGATTTATATTTTACAAGTAAAACACATAAATACAGGCATCATACTCTTTCCCCTATTTCCCTCTTTACCCCTTTCTTAAAGACTTTATCCCTTTCCCCTGTTTTCAAGAAACTTCCCTTTTTTCTCGTTCTTTCGCTTAAATGCAAACTGAATTGATAGAACCCAATAAGAAAATTCAACTATTTTTCGTTAAAAGTTATTTCTCTTTTAATGAAAAGTCCACTATTATATTTTTGGTTCAGAATTAATCTCTTTTGGTTAAAAATTCTACTATTTGGAAACTATTTTCTTGAAAATTTTTTTTTCCTGAAAATTCGACTTCTTGGTTGAAAGTTGAACTACTATTTAAAAGTTCATTTTATCACTCGAAGCTCCGTCTCTTTGGTTGAAAATTTACCTATTTTGTTGAAATTTTGTTATTTTTTAGTTGCAAATTAACTTTTTTAATTGAAAATCCAACTATTCCATTATTGGTTGAAAATTGATCGTTTCTAGTTGAAAATTCAGCAATTTGGTTGAAAATGTATGTATTTTGTTGCAAAGTCGTCTTTTTTTATAGAAAATTAATCTTCTTGATTGAAAATGTAACTGCTTGGTTGAAATTTGATCTACTTTGTTTAAACTTGATTTTATTAGTTGAAGATCCACCTCTTTTGTTGAAAATTCGTTTTTTTTTTGTTGAAAATCAATTTTTTCCACTGCAAATTGAACTATTCAATTTTTTCTTGAAAATTGACTTTTTGATTTGAAATTTCAACTGTTTGGTGAAAATGCAACTGTTTTTGGTTGAAGTTTAATATTTTTCGCTCAAAAATTCAAATGCTTTGTTGAAAATTCGTCTTTTTGGGTTGAAAATTTAGTTATCTGCATAGAAAATTCAACTATTTGGTTGAAAATTCGTGACCCCAAAACCATAGGCTGCTGCTATCTTTGATTTTGCTAAATTTACAGGACAGTCTTTTCAAAATTGGATAGTTTGTACATAAAGACGTTTATTAATAATGAGAAGCAAATTTTTTCACTTGATTCCGGTCATCTTGTATTTTGCTCTGATTTTCACCTGTTTTTTATTTGCATGATTGTAATCTGGCAAGGTGGCACTAGATAGCATCTTGTTATTCAAAACATCTTTCTTATGCACATTTTATTTTGTAAATTTTACCTATTTAGAGATTGTTTTTTAGAATAAAATTAAAATTACGCAAAAAGATTGAATTCAACTACCTTTTGACGTCATTAACTCATTTTTGACAAAAACGTGAGATAGCACCCTATGGTTCTAGGGTCACGAATGAACTTTTTGATGGAAAATCCATATGTTCGAGTTGAGAATTCAACTTTTTTCTAGAGAATTCGCCTCTTATGTTAAAAAATTCAACAGTTTGGTAGAAATTTGTTTTCTCTCTCGACTAAAAAATCTTTCTTGGTTGAAATTTCAACTCTTTTGTAGAAAATTCGTCTTTTTCGTTTAAAGATTCATCTCTTTTGGTAGAAATTTGATCTTTTTTGGTTAAAAATGCAACTATTTGGTTAAAAATTATTTTATTATATTATGTATTATAATATTATATTATATGGTACCTATACATTAATTTTATTTAAAAGATTCTATTCCCCCAACATTCCCTTATTTTCCCGAAGAATCACCTTATTTCCCCTGTTTTGGGCTGTTGAAGTCTGATAAAATATTATGTTTGTATATTTTCTGTTTCATTTCAGGCGTTTATCGAATTAAATCAAAGACAATATTTTTACTTAAGGTGGGGGTTGTTCGTATTTGTTACGTCACTCTGGGGGTTCAAGCTTTGTGTGATGAGCTATGACGAAGAAGGGGAGGGGTGAAAAAAATGTTCAAAATAGCATGGCGTAGTTTTTGAATGGTACTGAAAGAAATAGCCGTTTGCTATACATGTAAAAAAGTGAGCCATTCCATTTTTTTTGCCAACAATTTTTTATGAAAGTAGATCCAGAAAAAAACAAATTCTTAATTTTTTGCCAAAATAAGTCATCGCATGAGAACTAGAATATGCCCTATTCTGTGACTGTCAAACTGATAAAATAATAATGATAAAATAATAATTTATTTATTGTACATTTGTCTCTAATGAGTCGGAAAAGCGGGTAGTCTCGAAGTCTAGTTTTGATTTGTGAACTTTTTGGGTGTTTCTTTTTCAGTACACCAAAAATTTTCATAACAAAGTATATTTCATTTCGATCTTCGAGAAATATAAATAATGCTTTAGATTCCACCACATGATATTGTTCTACTGTAACCGAGACTATGTCTGACATTAGCATAATATGTGCGCGCTACAGTGCGCATGTAATATTGCTTTAAATGAGAATTCCTTTTGAATTTCAAAGTGGAGTTAATTAAATTCGAATTTTCTGTTTTGGCCATAAGTCATTATGGCTCTGAAAATTAAATTGTGCTCTTTTAAAAAGTTACTACTCATCAAGATTCACTACTTCCACTTCTGAAAGATTTACAACTTCCTACGACCAAGAGGGAATGTTTTAGAAAATTTCGAATTTCGGGGTGAGAAAAAAAATCCAATTTTTCTGTATTGGGATATAAATCTCTATGGTTATGGAAATTATTATTATTTTTTTATTTCTAACAAGGAGAAAATCACAGTTGAGATTTTTTTAAATCTCATAAATTTCCCAATAAGAGTCCATTGGATGACTATTAATTTGCGAAAACATTATTTCTCAATAGCGACCCGTATTCGAAAAAATATACTTTTTTAAAACATTTCTTCATGGACTAAAATGTTTATTCATTGAATTCTCATGTAAATTCATGTAAAATTATTTAAATATAACATTTTGAAACGAAATTCGCCTTTTTCTTGAATTTCCAACTGCTGAATTTTCAACTCAAATTAAAGAAAATTGAAAATTGAATTTTTAACAGCAAAAATTTGTGAATTACCTTGATATATTTAAAACCACTTGCATTGAAATCCATTAAAATTCTTTGGAATCTTTTGAACCCGTGATATCTTTGGAAATATTTTTAAATCCATTAAAATCTTTGAAATCTGTTAAAATCCGTAGATATCCCTTGAAAGTTGAAATCTTTAAACGTCTTTTGAATTTCTCTGAAATAATTAGAAATGTGTAGAAATAATTTAAAATCTCTTAAAAAAAAAAAAAAAATTAAATTTATTCCCTAAAGTACTCTAGCGATCCCTTGAAATTTTTTTAATCTCTTAAAATCATTGATATACTTGGAGGTCCTATAAATTCCATCAAATTTTGAGAAATTTTTGGAAATTCTTTGAAATCTTTGGAAATCCTATAAGAAGTATACATTTGTATGAAGAGATGCAGGTAGAAGAAATTAATTGCAATTGTTTTATATAGTTTTGAAAATGCTTACATTATAGACAACTTCAAATTTTAAAAACTAGAAAATTATTCAAATCGAATAATATAAAATTAAAATTTTCATGATTAGACAATTTTTCAAATTTAAACCTTTAAAACTGACCAATCTATAAGTTATCAATTTATTGTAAATCTAAGTTCTTCAAATATGAATAATTTTGTATTGAAGATTTTAAAAACGTAACTACTTAAAATTCAACAATGCTTGACTATAGAAGAAAAGTTAAGCCAATGTCAAACTGAAACATTTCAATTTTATAATTTTAAATTGTAATCGTAGTTTTAAGCAGTTTCCAATTATCCAATCAAATTTTGATAAATTAGAGAATTTTCAAAACTTGTTGTCAAAAAACTGAAAATATTGAAGACTTACAAGATTTTTGAAAATTAGGCATATTATGTAAATTATGAAAAAAAAATTGCGATGTTTGCAAAGGTCTGAGAATTACGAATTTTTTAGGCTTCATTTAATTCAGAGTCTGGCCACTTTAATTGCCAAAATCTTCTAATTTTTTTTTAAGGTCAGTAAATTTTGAGTGCGATAAAGTTTCTGTATTTTGTTGAAAATTCAACAAATTTGTTAAAAAGTCATCCTTTTTAGCTGAAAATTCGTCAGATTTGGTAGCAAATTCGACTATTTTTGTAGAAAATTCATATTTTTTGGGTAGAAAATTCGACTATTTTGTATAAAATTGAAAATTAATTTGTTTTCGTTGAGGATTAAAATTTTTTGTTAAAAATTCGTTTTTTTTTTGGTTGAATTCCACTGTTAATGATTTAAAACTAAAATCTTTTTCGGTTGAAATATCTAGGATCATGACCAAAAGTCAAGGACTTTTCCAGGTTTTTCCAGCTAAAAAAAATTCAACGACTTTTCCAGGTTTTCAAGGATTTCCAGGACGCTAGACACTCTGATTAAATAATACTTTTGAACAAATGGTAGATTTACATTTTTGTATTTGAACTATTCAAATTTTTTAAACAATGGTGGTATTTTTTGGTCTAATGAAATATTTGTTTGATCCTAAGGTAGCTCACTCTGAACAATATATTGCATTTTAGGACTAAAGAAGTATTTATTAAAATTCAGGGTACGTTTCTCTGAAACAGGGAATCACATCTTTCAATTAAAAATATCTTTTACTTCAGTCGATGGACATCAATTTGTTTGAAGGAAATATTTCCTTGATTTAAAATCACATTTACTTATATCAACTACATAGTTTTTGAACAGAAATCTCTTATCTTTTAACCAATAACAACGTTCTCACATTTAATTAATATTTCACTGACAGAAATAATTATTAATTTGTTTCAATAATTTCATATTTTTTGTTTAGATAAAACCATTTCTTTGGATTGAGAAAATACATGATTACACGTATCCAGTATGATCATTTCTTCGAATCAAATAAATTTTCTTTCATTAAAATTTTGTTTCAGTGCCTTATTGAAAAATTTATTCCTCTAAACGCAAGCGTATAATATTCCAGGGACATGATATTGTCAACTTGTTAATTTTCACCCATACACATGCTTGAAGTTGTGGAATAGCATTTTGTTAATCTCTTCAAATATTATTCAAGTTGTAAAATCTTTTAAAATTTTCCATTACATTTCCAAGGTGTCCAGATGAGATAAAAAACCACCTGATACATTCCCGATTCCTAATTTTTCAGACTGTCTACTAGCCCTTTCCTAAATTCGATTAAAAATTGTTTGTCTCGCAGAAGAATTAAATTTGTGGACTTTCACACAGAAATTTAGTCTAGACCGAAACCACGAGAGGTCGTGGTGTGGCGCGAGAAACAACTGGTTTTCTGTCAGTTCTTCAACAGTTCTTGCGCCATACGGTAATATGTCATACGCTCGATAAAATTGCAGTTCCCAGTTTATCAAAACTTGTTGGTAACTTCGACAAAAACGTGCGATTGAGCGACCACGTGTTAAAAGTGACTGTCAGTGTCAAAAAGACATTTGATCCTTAACACCCACTTGCAGTTCCTCGTGATCTTCAGGATCCCGGATGATCTACAAGTGATCCAATATGGCGTCAACCGATCTCTCGTCCGGTAAATAAAAATTACCTTATACGAAGACCTCCTTTTCCTACTACTTGTTTTTAATTAAAATACCTGAAGTTTGTCTCCCTACATGTGGTACTAGATTGTCAATCCTTTATACTCTATTCATAAAAAGAGAATATACTTTTTAAATAAACATTAAAGGGCAAAAAAATATTTTTTAAAGTATCTATTAGATTTTGCGATAAAAACTAAATTGTGGAAGTAATATGGAATTGAATTTTAGTTATATCTATAGAAGTGTCGATGTAACGATCTTACTCTGGTGCTGATGTTTACAGATCAGTTTAAAAAATATTATGAGGTATTGTGTAACTGCGCTTTATAAAAGAATTAAAAAACATTTCGGTACTCGGACATAAATTATTCCCACATTTTCATCATAACATGACGTATGGTGAGACTTTGATATCGCTTAATTATCAGAATATTCGAAATCATGAACGTGACATTCGACCCTCTTTGAGTACTTTTATCATTTTTGAACAATAGAGACATTATATGCTTTCCATAAGTATCTTTTCTTAGGAGATACAAAAAGAAAAATAAATTGGACCAATTTAACCGAAACTCAATTGCCATAATATAAATTATTATAACAACAGGTTTCAAAGTGCTCTATAAAACTAAAAAAGTATCAAGGAAGTATCTTTCAGAAAAAAAGTACCTTCAAAAATGAAAAAAGTAACAAAAAAGTAGTCTTTTTAAATCATTTAAATATAAAGTTTTTAAATAAAAAAATAGTGTAAAAATACTTTAAACTAAAAAAAGAACGTATTTAAAAGGGAAATTTCTTTCATACTTTTCTGTATGTAAATAATAACTGCGCAGAAGACAGCATCTAAGAAGATGATCAGAGTTGGGATTTTTTCTTAAATCTCATAAATTCCCCATTGAGATTCCATTGGATGACTATTTATTTGCCAAAAAATTATTTGCCAATTGCGACCCGTTTTCGAAAAAATCTACTTTTTTCTAAATTTTTTTTTTATGGATTGAAATGTTTATCTATTTAATTCTTATGTAAGATTATGCAAGTGTAACATTTTTCTACCAAAAAATACCAATTTTCAACTAAATACACGAATTTTCGACCAAACAGTTGAATTTTCAACTAAAATGATGAATCTTCAAACAAACAAAAAAATGAATTCTTAACAAAGAAGTTCAACTTTCAACCAAGTAGTTGAATTTCCAACCAAAAAGATTAATTTACAATCTAGAAAATTAATTTTCTACCGAAAAAATGAATTTTTAATAAAATATTATATTTTCAAGCAAAGAGATGAATTTTCCACTAAAATGATGAATTTTCAACTAAAAAAAAGAACGGTTAACAACAAAAAAATGAATTTTTAACAAAGTTATTAAATCCCCAACCAAACCACATTAATTTTCAACCAAACAGTTGAATTTTTAACCAAAAAAGATGGTTAGAAGAAATTCCCACCAAGAGATGAAGTTTCAAAAGCCAAAAAGATAAATTTTCTATAAAGCAGTTGAATTTTCAATAAAAAAGTTATTTTCCAACAAAATAGTTCAATTTTCTTCTGAAGTAGTTGAATTTTTTACCCCAAAAAGACGAATTTTCAACAAAACGGTTTTTTAACCAAAAAGATGATTAAAAGAAATTTCTACCAAAAGAGATCAAGTTTCAAAACAAAAACACGAAACTTATTGAAAGAGTTGAATTTTCAACCAAGAAAGATATTTCAGTCAAGAAAGAAAACCGATTTCCACCAAATTTTTGAGGACAAATTTTCTACAAAGTACACAGTTGAATTTTCAACAAAAAAGGTTATTTCCAACAAAATACTTCAATTTTCTACCAAAAGAGTTGAATTTTTAATCCCAAAAAGATGAATTTTCAACACAACAGTTGAACTTTCAACCAAAAAGACGAATTTTGAACGAAACAGTTGAATTTTTAACCAAAAAAGACGATTAGAAGAAATTTCTACCGAAATAGATCAAGTTTCAAATCAAGAAGACGAAATTTATCAAAAGAGTTGAATTTTCAATCAAGAAAGATGTTTTAGCCCAGAAAGAAAAACAATTTTAAACAAATTGTTGAAGTTTCAAGCCAAAAAGAAATATCCTACAAAACAGTTGAATCTTAAACCCTAAAATCTGAATTTTCAACAAAAAGTTAATTTCCATACCAAATAGTACAATTTTGTATCAAAATAGTTGAATTTTCAACCCCAAAAAGACGGAATTCAACTCAAATGATGAACGTTTAACCAAAAAAAAAAAAAAATGAATTGTAATCTGTTGAAAATTCAAGAAAAAAAATGGCGACCCGTTTTCGAAAAGTCGGGATTTTTCAAAATTTTTATTTTATAGATTGAAATATTTATTGAATTCTCATGTAAAATTATGTGAATATAACATTGTTAACGCTTGTTTTTAATATAAAATTCGCTTTTTTCTTGAACTTTCAACTGTTGAAAATTCAACTATTAAAAATGAAAGAAAATTAAATTTTAAACAGTTGAATTTTCAATTGTTTAAAATCGAAGAAAATGTAAAATTGAATTTTTAATTCTCTTCAATTTTCAAAAGTTGAATTTCGTATTAAAATCAATTGTTAAAAATGTTAAATTTACATTACTTTACAAGAAAATTTAATAAATAAACATTTTAATCCATAAAATTTTTTAAGAAACCCATCGACTGTTCTATATTGATTGATTTATTTATTTTCTTTGAGTAGAGTAATTTTCTTATGCATACCTTTCTTTCATTTTTTATTTAAAAAGAAAACTGAAATTTGTCAACACGATTAATTTTTTATATCACGTTACTGAAAAAATTAGCAAACAAGTAGCTTTACATTGAAAAGTGTAACAAAAAAGTAGCCTTGCCTAAAAAAGTATCAAAAAAAAATTAAAAAAGTGTGGAACTCCGAAGCCTGTAACAAGTTTAAATAAAACAGAGAATTTTTCTATTCTTAAAGAAAAATTGTCTGTTACAATGTAGTATGGAAAACTGAAAAGAGTTTCGTGTAATTTTCTAATTTTAGATAATCTACAAGACAAACACAGCTTTTAACGATATCAGGACATGCAAACAGATGAACTAATTGACCTTGAGCTGGTATCACAAACATTTGTTTCAATAAAGTTTCTTTCTTCCGTTATTTCGGTGTATAGATCTGAATAAAAATAAAATAATATTACTTTATCAAGTTTTTTGCTATAAAAGGGTAGGAACAATTGAATCTTAGAGCGGGGAAAGTTTGATGAGGATATTTTTGTCTATTTGTGCAGGTTCGATACCAGCATTTTACAGAAGCGTTCACGAAAAGATCTGTTCACCTGTTAGTGGAAATGTGGAGAGAGAGGTGTTTAAATCCCTACTTGTCAAGTCCCAGCTGAGCAGCTCGATACTGAGTCAGGTGCGTATGACTATAGAATAACACCGCGGCGCGGCACCTGTAATTCAGAGCTGGTTAGCATTCATAGGAAATATAGCGGTTGTCTCGAGGAATTCAGGACATCTCGTCATATATAACACTACAAGTCACAGCATATTCTACCTTTCATTCCACAACGCTTTCTCATACACTTTTTATACAGACAATTTTCCTCAAACACCGATAGGTTCGATTGGATAGGTTTTGAGGTGACTATTCATAGTTTCAAAAAATCAGCTACAATTTCACGGTTAGTAGTTTTTGAAACTATGAATAGTCCCCTTAAGACCTATCCAAACAGTTTTTGGACCTATTTAAAAAAAAGAATGATTTTTTATCAAATGGATCCAAAAAATGTTTGGTAGTAGTAGTAGTTTAGTAGTAGTTTCAAAAACTACTAACAATAAAACCGTAGTTGATTTTTTTCTATACATTAACAAACAAACAAAAAAAAAACACTTTTTTTTGTGAATGGATCGAAAAACTGCTTGGATAGGTTTTTAGATGACTATTCATAGTTTCTAAAAATCAGCCACGAATTCACGATAAGTAGTTTTTGAAACTATGAATAGTCACCTAAAAACCTATCCAAACAGGTTTCTGATTAGCTTTTAGGTGAATATTCATCATAGTTTTAAAAAAAACTTAACATGAAATCGTAACTGATTTTTTTCTCGAGATAACTCGTAACGTTGAGATATCTCGAGAAAAAAATCAGCTACAAAGTCACGGTAAGTAGTTTTTGAAACTATGAATAGTCACCTAAAAACATATCCAACCAGTTTTTGGATCCATTTACAAAAAAGGACTCTTCAAATGTATTCAAAAACTGCTTGTATAGGTTTTTAGGTAACTATTCATAGTTTAAAAAAAATCATCTACGATTTCACGGTAAGTAGTTTTTGAAACTATGAATAGTCACCTAAAAACCTATTCAAACAATTTTTGGATATTTACA
>JAUMHM010000031.1:66107398-66124486 GCA_032362435.1 Melikaiella ostensackeni
GGTCAGGTTTTTAGGTGACTATTCATAGTTTCAAAAACTACTAACCATAAAGCAGTAGTTGATTTTTTTATATCCACTAACAAACAAAAAAAACACTTTTTTTTTTGTAATTGGTACAAAAACTGCTTGAATAGGTTTTTAGGTGACTATTCATAGTTTCTGAAAATCAGCCACGATTTCACGGCAAGTAGTTCTTGAAACTATGAATAGTTACCTAAAAACCTATCCAAACAGGTTTTGGATAGGCATTTCGGTGACTATTAATAGTTTTGAAAAATACTTGCCGTGAAATCGTAACTGATTTTTTTCTCGAGATACATATCTCGTAATGTTGAGATATCTCGAGAAAGAAATCAACTACAATTTCACGGTAAGTAGTTTTTAAAGCTATGATTAGGTGCCTAAAAAACCTACCCAAACAGTTTTTGGACCCATTTAAAAATGAAGAGAAAAGTCCTTTTTTTGCTTGGAAATGGATCCAAAAAGTAAGGTTTTTAGATGGCTATTCATAGTTTCAAAAACTGCTAACCTTAAAATCGTAGCTATTTTTTTCTATCCATTAACAAACAAAAAAAAACACTTTTTTTTCAAAATGAATCCAAAAACTGCTTGGATAGGTTTTTAGGTGATTATTTATAATTTCCAAAAATCAGCTACGATTTCGCGGCAAGTAGTTTTTAAAACTATGAATAGTTACCAAAAAACCTATTCAAATAGGTTTTGGATAGGCTTTTCGGTGACTATTAATAGTTTTTAAAAATCTTACCGTGAAATCGTAACTGATTTTTTTCTCGAGATACATATCTCGTAATGTTTAGGTATCTAAAGAAAAAAATCAATTACGATTTCACGGTAAGTAGTTTTTGAAACTATGAATAGTCACCTAAAAACCTATCCGAACGGTTTTCGGATCTATTAACAAAAAAAGAACTTTTTTGAAATGGATCCAAAAACTATTGGATAGATCTTTAGGTGACCATTCATAGTTTCAAAAAATTAGCTACGATTTCACGGTAAGTAGTTTTTGAAGCTACGAATAGTCACCTGAAAACCTATCAAAACAGTTTTTGGATAGGATTTTAGGTGACTATTCATAATTTCAAAAAATACTTACCGTAAAATCGTAACTCATTTTTTTTCTCGAGATATTTCGTAATTATACAATTATAAGGTTTATTAACAACAAGGGACTTGGTTTTTTTAATGGATCCAAAAACTATTTGGATAGGTGGATAGGTTACTGTTCATAGTTTTAAAAAATTAGCTAGGATTTCACGGTAAGCAGTTTCTTAAACTATGGATAGTGACCTAAAAACCTATCCAAACAGTTTTAGGATCCATTGAAAAAGGGGACTTTTTTTAATGGATTCAAAAACTGGATAGGTTTTTAGGTGACTATTCATAGTTACAAAAAATTAGCTACGATTTCACGGTAAGCAGTTTCTTAAACTATGGATAGTAACCTAAAAACCTATCTAAACAGTTTTTGGATCCATTGAAAAAAGTCTTTTTTTTTTAAATGGGTCCAAAAACTGTTTGTATAGGTCTTTAGGTGACTATTTATAGTTTCATAAAATTAGCTACGATTTCACGGTAAGTATTCTTTGAAACTATAAATAGTCACCTAATAACCTATCCAAGCAGTTTTTGGATCCATTAAAAAAGTGGACTTTTTAAAAAATGGATTCAAAAACTGTTTGGATAGGTTTTTAGGTGACATATTTTTAGATGTCATAGTTTCAAAAAATACCGTGAAATCGTAACTGATCTTTTTCTCGAGATATCTCGAGAAAAAAATCAGCTACGATTTCACGGCAAGTATTTTTTGAAACTATGAATAGTCATCTAAAAAACCTATCCAAACGGTTTCTGCATCCTTGATCCTTGATACCTTTAAAACGATTGAGCTCCCTGAAAATCTATTGAAATCCTAAAAAAAAACAGTCTTAAATTGTCAAAAATCATGATTTCATATAATTTATTCAAATATAATGACAATTTACGATGTATAAGAATTTGTTTATTGCTGTGTAGATTTCAAAAGATAATCATAGATGTAAGTTTTAACTTTTAGAACCCTTTTCATCAATGAAAAAATCGTTACTAGTAAGAAAAGTATCATTATTGATGAAATAAAAACATGTTCTCTTTCCTTTTTTCAACTTTATTAACATTCTACAGTGTGTATGGATTTTTTTTATTGCTGCTTAGTTTTCGGATGATAATTTTAGTTTTAAATAATAATTTATATAACCCTTTTCATATATTAAAAAAATTTATTTCGTACCAAAATAACAAAAAATTCGTTATTATTCGTTATTTTGAGCTTTATCGTTGATACGCGAACATAAGATATACTTTTTTATCTGTTACTTTTTGTGGGAAATCTGGGTACCAAACTACAACTTTCGGACCCTCTCCGAATTTGAAAAAATAAAATATTTTTTCGCTCCACCCTAGTGCACACTTCTTTCTGAAGTCTTTTAAATTCTTTTGAATTCTTTAGAATTCCCTTAAAGTATTTCGAATCCCCTTGAATTCTTATGAATTTTCTTGAAGTCTTTTGAATTCTTTTGAAGTCTCTGGAATTCTCTTGAAGTCTTTCGAACTCTTTTAAATTCATCTTGAAGTCTTTTCAATTTTTCTAGATTCTCTCGAAGTCTTTTGAATTCTTTTGAAAATGGTACCTTTGCCCTTTTTGTTAAATTGCATTCTTTTAAAATTTAACTTATTATTAAAATAATTAAAAGGAAGTTACGAAAAAATATTCGACAGTTTTTATAAACACGAGTGTAAGAAAGTAATTTTAGAAAAGGACTGATTTAATTAATTTATTAATATTCGGTACATTTATTTAAATAATAATTTTTTAATGATACCTGAGTGTTCATCCAAAATATTCAATAAAAGGGCTTGCCCATCCCGGTTTTTTGCTCACTTTTTTTTGAGGATTCCCCCAACTATTTTAAGCCCAAAATGAAAAAAATCCTTTAACGGCCTTTCAAAATATCTTAGTTTTTAACTTTTTGGGTATAGTCTTTTTAACCTTGGCTCGAAAAAAGGTCGATCTTAAAGTTTTCTTTGCTTAAATCCTTTAGTTTGGCATCTAAAAAAAGATCCTGATTTTCCAATGTCAAGTGCCATGTAGAAGCCTTCTACATTCAGGAAAAAAATTGGTTGTATCAACAAAAATTTGTTTAGATCAATCAAATAAATGCATTGCTACATGATCAACGAAAGGTTTGGTTGATAAAGTCAAAGGTTTGTTTGATTCAACCAAATTTTTAGTTGTTTTAACCAAATATTTTGGTAGATGAAATGTTTGGTAGATTCAACCAAAAATTGTGTTTGAATCAATTAACTATTTTGTTGAATCAACCAAAACTTGTTTGATTCAACCAAATTTCAATGCATATTCGAGAAGAATGTTTTTTTTTGATTGAAGCAACTTTTTTCTGCGTGTAAATTTGTTTAATCAGTTAAATAATCAGTTTTTGGAAATTGCTCGTTTCTGGTGCAGTTCGTTAAAAAACATTACAGTGTCAAAATAATGTATATAAAATTCCCCTCAAAAAGAAAGGAATGTTCTACCTCTCATAGTTTAGGAGATATGGTCTTCAGAAGTGATTTATGAGTGAAAATTTTGTGTGAAATTTCATAATCTTTTCAAATATAATATTATTTGCAGCGCAACTGCGCATTTACGATACGGAAAATAATTAAAATACACTACCGCTGCTTAATATGTGGACACCCACTTTTTACTGTTTAAAATTTGTTAATTTTATGAATTCTGAATTCAATTTATGAATTTATTCGAGCCCAGTATGCAGTCATTTTGTCAATTTTTAAACAAAATATTGCAGAAATATTTCAAATTGTATTGTTTTTTCAAATTTCTTGCACGGTGCAAGCAGTTCAAGCCAGTTAAAGTTGAAACAACCAGCTTAGAAAAATTTTAATATTTTTTTTCTGCTGAGAAACAATTTTTTTTTAATGTATGAAATACGTAATCATGAATTTTTTACAGAAATTGTTTAAAATATACATTCATTCGATTGTTATTATTATTATTTTTTCAAATGAGATGACTTCAAATTTTTTGTTTGAACTTTCTATTCCAACTTCAACTTCTAGCACATTGCAAGAAAAAAAATTAAACAATTATGTTGATAAGTTGCTGCAATTCTTTAGAAGTTTATCATTAACATGAGCCCAAGAACATTGAAAGATACTCATAATTTTAAGATTATATTTGAAATTTATGAAAATATTAAAAATTACAATTTGCAACTTCAACCTATTTAAGAAAAAAAAAATTGAACTCCGAATTAATAAAATGAATAAATTATGAAATGCTAACAAATTGGTGTATCCACATACTAATTATAAGTGGCGGTAGTGTATTATATTTTAAAACGTTTTATTAAATTTACGACCACAGATTTAAGGAATATTAAAATCGGTTAAAACCTTTTTTTTTTTAATTATTTCAATAACTGTTCGTGATCTTTTGTGATCGAAAAAACGGAGAATAATAACATACTTATCAAAACACTTTTAATATGTATTTCAGTACAACTGAGAAAAAGTCCCGGTCACCTGAATCATATTCCCGGTCATATCCCGGTTATTTCATGATTAGCAAAATTCCCGGTTTCCCGGGCAGATAGACACTTTGTCGACCCATGATTTTAAATTCCCGATCATTTCCCAATTTTCTCCCGGCCAATTTTTCAGTTTCCCAGTCTGGGAATTATAATTCTTTTTGAAATTTCGATGTCCTAACTTAGAATTTTGATTCTTTTGGAAAATGCTCTGTTCTGTATCAGAATTATATGGTTCTTTTCGGAAATTACCGGTTTTAAATCAGAATCATAATTCTTTTCGAAAATTCCCCGTTCCAAATCAAAATTGTAATTCTTTTGGAAAATGTCCCTTTCCGAATCAGAATTATAGTTCTTTTCGAAAATTCCTTGTTCCAGATCCGAATTATAATTGTTCTCCGAAAATTTTCCGATCAATTCAGAATTACATATAATATTACTTTGGAAAATTTCCTGTTCCAACGTAAAATTATCATTTTTCTCGAAAATTCACTGTTCCTAGTGAAATTTTCGGGAAATTCCCTGAACCAATTCAAAATTATCATTCTTTTCAAAAATTCCACGTTCAAAGTCAGAACTATAATAATTCTTTTAGAAAATTCCTTTTTCAAAGTCAGAATTACAGATATATATCCATCAGTCCTTTTTTGAAAAAGTCGATTTTTATGCTCACAGTATTTCAAAATAAAAATAAATCTGAAAGTTTAATTATACGGTTTTTGCGTAAGGGGTTTTTCAACTGATTATGGTAGTCTGTAATCCCAGGGACATTTTAAGACCAAAAACAAAAAAATCTATAAGATTCTCTTGGAAAAAAGTCGATTTTTATGTTCAAAATATTTAACAATCAAAAATTAAAAACCATAACGTTCATTTATCTTTTATCAATCTTATAAATTATACATTCTAAAACCAAGGAAGTTAACAGAAAGCATTAATGTTCCAGAAATTTATGATTATTTGGACTATACATTGAATAGAATAGTTTCTCTAAGTGATAGTTTCTCATGTGATTATCTCTTACTATATCCCCTTCAGAAAATATTTTGTTCAATATATAGTCCAATTTAGAATGTATAATTTATAATATTAACAAAAAATAAGTTGAAATTATGATTTTTATTATTTTTAAAATATTTGAACATAAAAATCAACTGTTTCAAAAAAAGTCCAAGGGAGTTTTTATTTTTGGTTTTCGAATGTCCGTATGGTTACAAACTACCATAATCCGTTGAAAAGTCCCATATTCAAGGACCCGGCAATTAGATTTTTTGAATTTTTTTGAATTTTAAATATTTTCGAAATAAAAATCGACTTTTTTCAAAAAAGACCCAATGGATTTTTCTGTTTTTTGTCTTAAAATGATCGTGGGATTGGCTACCATAATCAGTCAGAAAATCCCATATGAAAGGACCTTGCAATTAAAGTTGTTTCAACCCTACCCTGATCGAATAAAACAATCTTAAAATTCCTCCCTTAAATTCATTAATTGCCAATATACTGATGGCATGTTTATTTTTCAGAGTAATTTTGAGGATTATGCTGTTAGTCTCCTTGCTGTTTAAAGTTTAAACCGGTTTTGATTCAAGGCCCCTTGAAGCGTAAATTGACATGGAAGTCACTCACATAATTCTGTCCTCGACACTAATATACGAAATCATTTCATAATTTTTTTAAACAATTTATTAAACTGACTATAAACTATAAATTACAAATGAAAAAATATCGATTTCAAGATCATCTATCATATGCAGACTCCAGTAAGATATTTCAAGGGAAAAAAATCAGTGGATGCTAATCTAATTTTCAGTTTATTCGTATTTCTTTATTTAAACAAAAATGTTAAGAATTTATAAGTTTTGAAAAGTGGTTTTAAATCACTAAGGGAAGTTTAAAAATTCCAGTATTCCAGATTCAAAAAACACACTTTTTATTGGAAACATGTCTCTTTTAAACATTTTGCATTTCAATGTCTTCCACTTGCAAATTACGTCAAGTTCGTTCACCTTAGAATGAGTTTAAAGATCTTATTTGTGATGAAAAAACAATGATGAGAATTCTTCTGCTCGAGCATCCTGATATACCTATAAATTCTGAACTTTCACTCTTGTCTGTGACTCGCTTCTATAAGGTTTTCTCTTGAAAAGTAAACTAATTTTTTCCAGAGTTCATTGAACTTTCTTTAACACTGAAGTGGAATTAAAGCATTAAATATCTGAAAAATAATGATTTTTCCAGTTTTTATAATTTTACGATCATAAATATTCTAAGGTTGATATAAAAAATAAAAATAAAATGTCCTTTGAGTCATGTCGCGCTTAATACGTTAAGGTCCCTATATTCATTTTAAATTTAAAGTATTAAAATTAATCATTTTCCACAAAATTCCATAATTTTCATTTAAATTTTAAAGTATTGAAACTACTCATTTTCCACAAAATTACCTGAGATTTACTCATTTTCCCAAAACCTATACAAAATCAAGGGTCTACCTGACCGATGATTTTAAATTCCCGGTTTTCTCCCGGTCAGTTGTAAAATTTTTCCCGGTCAATTTGAAAGAGTCCAAATGACTTGAATGATTTTAAAAGATTCTTGAACATTTCGAGAGATTTTAAAGATTTCTGATTTGGAACAGGGAATTTCGGAAAAAAATGATAATTCTGAGTTGGAACGTTATATATTTTTTGCGCATAAGAATTAAAATTCTGATTTGAAACAGAGAATTTTATAAAAGAATTATAATTCTCAATTCAAAGATTTTTTCAATTCTCTTCTTCTATATCATAATTGAAATTATTTTCCAAAATTCCCATTCCATGTCAAAAATTCTTTATTCCAAGTCAAGTAATAATTTTTTACAAAAATTCCCTACCCTAAAGAATAAATTATAATTTTTTACGAAAATTCTGTGTTCCAGAGTGGAAATAATAATCCTTCACATGGAAAATCCCGGTCCCAAAGTTTAAATTATAATTCTGTATGGAAATTCCCTGTTCCCAGGTCTAAATTATAATTTTTTACGGAAATTCCCTGTTCCAAGTAACAATTACATTTATTTCCAAGAATTCTCTGTCCCAAGTCAGAATTATATTTATTTGCAACATTTTCGATTACAATTAAGAAATATAATAACTCCCTTTTTCTAAAGTTTGGAAGCAGGAAATTTCAAATTGTGACGAATTCAGACTTGGAACAGGATTTTTTTTTTATTTCCCTTCTAAATCAGAAACAAAATTTTCTGTTTCGAGTCAAATTATAATTATTCAGGGAAACTTTTTGCCCTAAGGTGAAAATAATCATTCTTTACGAAAATTCCCTGTCCTAAAGACTAAATAATAATTCTTTACGGAAATTCTCTGTTTCAAGTTGAGAATTAAAACTCTTTATATGGAAAATCCCATTCCCAAAGTCTAAATTATGATTCTGTATTAAAATTCCCTGTTTCAAAGTGAAAATTGTAATTCTTTACGGAAATTCCCTGTTTCAAAGTCTAAATTATAATTCTTTACGGAAATTCCTGTTCTGAGTCACAATTACATTCATTTCCAAAAATTCTCTGTTCAAAGTCAGAATTATGTTTACTGTTTACAACATTTTCTATTACAATTGAGAAATATAGTAACTCCCTTTTTCTAAAGTTTGGATGAGGGAAGTTTGAAATTGTGACGAATTCTGACTTGGAAACGGGGATTCTTTTCATTTCCCTTCTAATTCAGAATTAAAATTCCCGTTCCATGTGAGAAATTCCCTGTTCCGAGGCAAATTTTAATTTTTTACGGGAATTCCTTGTCCTAAAGTAAAGATGATGATTCTTTACGAAAATTCTTTGTTCCAGAGTGAAAATTATGTTTCATTATGTGGAAAATTCTGGCCCCGAAGTCTAAATTATAATTCTTTATGAATATTCACTGTTCCAAAGAGAAAATTATAATTCTATATGGAAATTCATTGACCCAAAGTGTAAATTATAATTCTTTACGGAAATTCCCTGTTCCGAGTCACAATTACATTTATTTACTACACTTTCTATCATAATTGAGAAATATAGTTATTTCCTTTTTCTAAAGTTTGGCTGAGGGAAGTTTCAAATTGTGACGAATTCTGACTTGGAAGAGGGATTTTTTATTTCCCTTCTAATAAGCCAGAATTAAAATTCCCGTTCCATGTTAAAAATTCTATGTTCCAAGGCAAATTATAATTCTTTACGGAAACTCCGTGTCCTAAAGTAAAAATGATAATTCTTTACGATTTTCCCTGTCCTAAGGACTAAATTATAATTTTTCACGAAAATTCTCTGTTCCAGAGTAAAAATTATGATTCATTATATGGAAAATTGTGGCCCTAAAGTATAAATTATGATTCTTCATGGAAATTCCTTCTTCCAAAAATGAAAATTATAATTCTATCCGAAAATTCCCTGATCCAATGTTTAACTTAAAATTCTTAACGGAAATTCCCTTTTCCGAGTCGCAATTACATTTATTTGCAAAAATTCTCTGTTTCAAGTCAGAATTATATTCATTTACAACATTTTCTATTACAATTGAGAAATATATTAACTCTCTTTTTGTAAAGTTGGGAAGAGGGAAGTTTCAAATTGTGACGAGTTCTGACTTGGAACAGGGATTTTTTTTAAATTTTCCTTCTAAATCAGAATCAAAATTCCCGTTCCATGTCGAAAATTCCCTGTTCCAAGTAAAATGAAAATTCTTCACGTGAATTACCAATTCTATCGCAGAATAATAATTCTTTTAGAAAATTTCCTGTCTTAAAGTAAAAGTTCTAATTCCTTGTGGAAATTGCCTGTCCCAAAGTTAAAATTATTATTCTTCACGAAATTTCCTATTTTAATTGGCAAAATTATTCTTTACTGAAATTCCCTGTCTCAAACGCAAAATTATAATTCTTTACTAAAATTCCTAGTCGCAACTTGAAATTATAATTATTTTTGAAAATTCCCTGTCTCAGAGTCTATATTATACTTCTTTGCTGAAATCCCCTGTCCCAACTCAAAATTATAATTCTTTTAAAATATCCACTGCTCCAACTTAGAATTAGAGTAATAAAATACATGAAACCACTTTAGCATTGCAAATTAGTACATTCGAGAGAAAACTCCTGGTCACTGAATCCAATTCCTGGTCATTTCCCGATTTCCAGGTCAGGTAGGCACCCTCAAAATTCTCCGCTTTTTGACGAGTTTCCAAACATTCTAACGGCCTTGTGAACTGTAAATGTTTTGAAGAATTTCCACAAAAAGAAAGATCGTGAATAATTTCCTTCATAATTGTTACAAAACAACTCGCCAACAGTTCTTATCATTGAAACGCCCGCTAATGATACGAGGACCGACGCCTAGAAGTGACAATCATATAGAATAATAGCTTTCATATTTCTTAAGTCCAGGCAAAAAAAAGTGAATTTATCAATTGAAATAATTTTATTCTTTCATCTTCTTAAAAAAAAAGTATTCCATATTCAGCATATTCTATAAAATACGTATGCTCTAACTATTATAAATCTTTTCATATTGTAGTTGAATTTAGAAATGAATACCAAACATATGTCAATCATTATTTACATATTAGCATAATATGCGCGCGCTGTATCTCGCGTGTAATATTGCTTTAAATGTGAATTCCACCTAGACTTTTTTCAAAATATTTTTTTACGGATTGAAATGTTTATTTAGTAAATTCTCATGTAAAATTATGTAAATATAACATTTTTAATACAAAATTCACTTTTTTCTTGAATTTACAACGGTTGAATTTTCAGCTGTTGAAAATCGAAGAAAATTAAAAACTGAATTTTCAACAGTTAAATCATTATATAGAAAACGGTTATAGGATAATCAGCATCGAAATAATTAATAGAAAAAATATCGAAGAAATTAATGTAGAAATTAATCTGACAGCGAATTCAAGATGGCGGATCTTGCAAGCAAGTGTTTTTTGATAGTATTGCTTTCGCGGTGCGAGAGTCGGGGAGAAGAAATTAATGTAGAAATTAATGTAGAAAATTCGTCTTATTTGTTTGAAACTTCAACAATTTGATTGATACATATATTTTTTCTTTCATGACTGAAAAATCTTTCTTCGTTGAAAAATCGTTTTTTTTTTTGCTTAAAAATTCATATCTTTTGGTAGCAACTTAATCCTTTTTAGTCAATTCAACCTTTTAGTAGAAAATTAGCCTGTTTTTGTTGACGATTCAACTATTTTGTTAAAAATTCAACTATTTCGTGTAAAATTAACTTTTTCATTGAAAATACAGATTTTCAGGTTAAAAATTCAACTGTTTAGGAGAAAATTCGTCTTTTCGACATGAAAATTCTAGAATTTTGTTGATTTTTGTTTTTCTTTCTCGGCCAGAAAATCATTCTTGTTAAATTTTCAACTCTTGTGTTGAATTTTCGTCTTCTTGGTAAAAAATTAATCCTCTTGGCTGAAAATTCAACTATTTGGTTGAAAATGTATGTGTTTTGTTGAAAATTCGTCTTTTTTGATAGAAAATTAATCTTTTTGTTCAAAAATGCATTTGTTTGGTTGAAAATTAATCTGTTTTGGATTTTGGTTGAGGATTCAACTATTTTATGAAAATTCTTTTTTTCTGGTTGTATTTAACTATTCGATTTAAAATTAAAATCTGTTTTTCTTTTGTTGTTGAAATATCAACTATGACACTTTACGTTGAGAATTCATCTTTTTTCGTTCAAAATTTAACAATATTTTGTTTATGGGTTGAAAATTCAACCATTTTTGTAGAGAATTATTCTTTTTTGGTTAAGGATTCAACTATTCTTCTAAAAATTGGTCTTTTGGGTGGAAGACTTGACCTTTTGGTAGAAAATTAACTTTTTTGTTGAAAATTAATATTTTCGTATAAAAATTTAACTGCTTTGTAGAAAATTCGTTCTTCTTTGGCATGGAAATTCCACGATTCGGTTGGAATTTATTTTCTTGCTTGACTGAAAAATCCTTCTTGGTTGAAAATGTAACTCTTTTGTTGAAAACTCATCTTTTTGGTTTGAAAAATGATCTCTTCTGGTAGAAATTTCAATTTTTTTCTGGTAAAAAATACAATTGTGTGGTTGAAAATTAATTTGTTTCGGTTGAGGATTCAACTATGTTGTTGAAAATTCGTCTTTTTTGGTCGAATTCAATTTTTTATGATTTAAAATTATTTAGTGGTAAATTCGTCTTTTTGGTTTAAAAATTCATCTCTCCTGGTGGAAAATACATTTTTTTTGTTAAAAATGCAACTTTTTGGTTGTAAATTAATCTGTTTCGATTAAGGATTCAACTATTTTATGAAAATTTGTCTTTTCTGCCTGAATTTAACTGTTTTTGATTTAAAATTAAAATCTGTTTTGGTTGATTCTATTTTATGAAAATTCGTCTTTTCTGTTATTCAACTGTCTCTGATTTTAAATTGAAATCTGTTTTTTTTTTGTTGAAATATCAAATATTTCATTTTACGTTGAGAATTCATTTTTTTTTGGTTGAAAATTGAACTATTTTGTTGAAAACTAGTTTCTTTTTTATTCAAAATTAATTCTTTGAACTAAAAATTGATCTTTTTGCTTAAAAATGCAACTGTTAGATTTAAAATTCATTTGTTTTGGCCGAAAGTTCAACTATTCTGTTGAAAATTCGTCTGTTTGGGTTGAAAATCTAACTGTTTGATAGAAAATTAACTTTTTTGTTGAAAATTCATATTTTCGGGTCAAAATTCAAATGTTTTTGTGAAAATATTCGTTTATTTGGCTTGAAAAATCCTTCTTGGTTGAAAATATAACTATTTTGTTGAAAATTCGTCTTTTCTTTTGTTGAATTCGACTGTTTTTGATTCAAAAGCATTTAGTTGAAAATTCGTCTTTTTGGATTAAAAATATCTTCTGGTAGAAATTTTTTTTTGTAAAAAATACAACTGTTTGGTTGAGCATTAATCTGTTTTAGTTAAAAGTGTATCTATAAGGTTGAAAATTCATGTATTTTGTTGAAAAATCGTCATTTTTGATAGAAAATTAATCCTCTTGGCTGAAAATTCATCTTTTTGGTAGAAAATTAATGGTTTTGTTTAAAAATGCAACTTTTTGGTTGAAAATTAATCTGTTTTGGCTGAGAATTTAACTACTTTATGAAAAGTCATCGTTTCTGGTTATATTCAACTATTTTTAAATTAAAATTAAAATCTCTTTTTTTGTTGTTGAAATATCAACTATCACATTTTACGTTGAAAATTCATCTTTTTTGGTTGAAAATTTAAGTATTTTGTTGAAAATTAATTCTTATAACTAAAGATCTATCTTTTTTAATTGAAAATTCGTGTTTTTGGGTTGAAAATTCAACCATTTTTGTAGAAAATTCGTTTTTTATTTGGCTTGTAAATTCCACAATTCGGTTGAAATTTGTTTTATTGCTTGACTGAAAAATCCTTCTTGGTTGAAAATTCATGTATTTTCTGAAAAATCTGCATTTTTGTCAGAAAATTAATCCTCTTGTTACAAATTCGTCTTTTTTGTTAGAAAATTAATCTGTTTTGGTTGAGGATTTAATTACTCTGTTAAAAATTCTTTTTTTTTGCTAAAAACTTTACTGTTTGGTTGAAAAACACTTTTGTTGAAAATTCGTCCATTTGGGATGAATATTCATCTCTTTTGATAGAAATTTCTTTTTTTGTTGTCAAGAGATACAACTATTCTGGCAAAAAATAATTTTTTTTTGGTTCAAAATGCAACTGTTTGGTTGAAAATTAATCTGATAAGGTTGGAAATACAACTGTTTTGTAGGAAATTGAAAAATTTGGTTGAAATTTTTTTTTTCTTGACTCAAAAATCATTTTTGGTTAAAAGTTCAATTCCTTTGTTGAAAATTCCTGACTTTAGAAGAATTGAAAGTAAGCTGAAATAGTGTAAAAAATGCTAAAATCAAAGTCAAAAGTTTTTTTTTAAGGAATAATGAAAGGAAAATTCGATTTTCTATTAATTAAGACTTAATGAAAAGGTCTCCGCCATTCCTTTATTTTCCTTTATTGAGCTATCTATGACCATGGAATTTAGGTATTATGAATCAATTTATGAAAAGATATATATTTCCATTTAAATATAGTATACACATTTGGGTAAGCTAGCAATTTTCAGACATGTGTTAATGTTTTTGATTATTACCTTTTTCTTTTTTGAAAAATGGAATTAACTGAAAAGATTGGTTCTAAATCATCTTACAAAATTTGATCTGGGCACTATAATCTATTTCCTTCATTTCTCATGTTCTGTTCACATAAATCTTATTATAATTTTTTCAGGTCCTTTTAATGTTACAATTAATTAAAATGTTGACCAAAAAGATTGACCAAACAACATTCGACAATAAATTTTATTTTTATTTTTAGGCAATTTTTGAATTTTTTTCATTATTAATAACTGTAGTTTTCCTATAAATTACCTCTGATGAGGAAGTCTAAATAGGCTTCGAAACATGTTGGCCTCCAGTAGTATAAAAAAGGCGGAGAAAAGAAAGAGTGTGAGTTTGGTTTTGGTTGACTCTCTCTTTTTCTCCCTCTTTTTTCTTTTTTGTTGTACATTTATTGTACATTTGTCTTTAATGAGTCTGAAAAGTGGGTATTCTTGAAGCCTATTTTTGATTTGTGAACTTTTTGGGTATTCTTTTTTAGTACACAAAAAATTTTTCATAAAAAAGTAGATTTCATTTCGATCTTTAAGAGAGATGCTATCTCTTCCCTTTTGTTAATTGAATCGTTTATTAAATTCTATCAAGTAGCAGACATAGATATTATGTAGGAAGTCAGCCGTTTTAGCACTATTAACAGTTATTGCATAGTGATAAGGGACGCATACGAGACACCCTAATTGCGTGTTCATTGATATCTCTTCACTTGTAGTAATGTTGACAATGTAAATGTCTCTCATAAACTCACTCACTCATTCATAGACTTTGTGGGTGTTTGTGGTACCAGGCACTCGGACATCTCGAATGTTTCAAGGAAGAAATTTCTGCGATGTGTTCATTGTCATGCGGATGCAAAATTACAATAAAGATAAATTGTTTATTTATATCTCATATTATGATGAAGAGCTTGGCATTGAAAACTTGTAGCTTATTATAACAAAGGAAGAACACATTTTACATTGTAATTACCGGAATATATGCTATAGAAAATATCAATTTGAGTCTAAGAGCTGGATGAGATTATATTAAAAATATTCAAATTTTATTTACAGTCCAGAGAAATTCAAATTCTCTTTAAATAATAAAATGGCCTAGAAATTGAAAATTGATAGAAGCTAAGCCGAAGTCACTTCAGGCAGTCTATATGCCCTGACTAGACAGCCCAATATGAAACATAATTTCATCTTGACCTCATAATTGTGTAGAAATGATGTATTCATCAATGTATAATCAATTTAAAAATACCGGTTTACGATTTGTCTTTTGAACCCAAGACTATCGAATACGGTCGCAAATAATTGTACTAATTAATGTATTACTTTCAGTTTGGTCTCGTTAAGACTGCCGTAGTCCAATAATGGTGAACTGTAAGCAGAAAAAAAAGTTTAATTTATGATGAACTTATAAAAAATTAAAATAAAGAATTTATGATCCGGAATTGAGGTTCTTTAGTTTTAATTCAATTATTAGTGATTGAAGTAATAGGCTGTATGGAACCAAAAAATTATCTTTCTGAAGGAAAAAGTATCCTCAAAAATAAAAAAAGCAGTGTAAAAAATACTTCAAACTAAAATAAGAACGTATTTAAAATTAATTTCTTTCATATTTTTATGTATGTAAATAATTGCGCCGAAAACTGCACCTAACAAGGAGATGATCAGAGTTGGGATTTTTTCTCAAATCTCATAAATTACCTACTGAGAGTCCATTGGATGAACATTAATTTGCCAAAACATTATTTGGCAACGGCGACTCGTTTTCAAAAATATCGAATTTTTTCAACATTTTTTCCTTATGGATTGAAATGTTTATTTATTAAATTCTCACCTTAAATTATGTAAATATAAAATTTTTCTACCAGAAAAGACGAATTTCCAACAAAATAAATGAATTCAACCAAACAGTTGAATGTTTAACAAACAAAAAATGATGGGAAGAAATTTCTACCAAATAGATGAAGTTTCAAACCAAATAGAAGAAATTTAAGAAAAGAGTTAAATTTTCCACCAAAAAAGATTTTTCAGTCAAGGAAGAAAGACAATTTGAACCAAACTGTTAAAGTTCCAAACCAAAAAGACGAATTTTTTACAAATCAGTTGAGTTTTCAACCCGAAAATATAAATTTTCAATAAAAAATTTAATTTCCAACCAAGCGATTTAATTTTCTACCAAAATAGTAGAATTTTTAATCCAAAAAGAAGAATTTTCAACAAAAAAAGTATCAGTTTTGACAAAATTGTCAAATTTTGAACAAAATAATTAAATTATCAACCGCAGAATAAGATTTTTAAATAAAAGAGATGAATTTTCAAACAAAAGACAAATTTTCTACAAAGCAGTTGAATTTGTAACCCGTCAATATGAATTTTTAACAAAAAAGTTAATTTCCATCCAAACAGTTCAATTTTCTACCAAAATAGTTGAATTTTTAACCCAAAAAGACGAATTTTCTATAAAAAAGTATGCGTTTTGACAAAATTGTCAAATTTTTAACATAACAATTAAATTCTTAATCAAAGAATAAGATTTTTGAACAAAAAAGTAAAATGTGTGGAACTTCGAAGCCTTTCCATTTTTTTATAAACAGTGATAAACCAGTAGAATAGTTTTGCCTTGAATCGAGCTATAGAGATTCACATTTGGAGACGCAGTTCTCCAGCTTAATAGTGCTTGATACATCACATTCATATCATTTGCGTTGTTCACATATAATTGTTTAATATAGTTCCATTTATGTCGTGCCTTACTACTTTACTTAAAAACGTTACGAAATTTTCGTCTGTGGATTTCATCAAAGTAGTTGATCCTTGAGACATTAATTTTTGAAGACACTGAAAGCAAGAATTCTTGATTACTATACTTTTGAGATTCTGAATATGTATTAAGAATCTACTTGTGAAGTCTCGCACACTTATTTATCGAATTGGTTGGACTGGGATTAGTCGTGTGCATTCTGTCGGATTGGACTTGATAGTTCTGATTCGACGGGACTCAAAATCGAACCGAAAAAGAGACGATCGGATTTTTGCGAATCGATCGGCCGCGCGTTAATTGTCCGAAAACTGACATTTGACGCGCGCCAGATGGGTTCGGATTTTTGCGAATCGATCGGCCGCGCGTTAATTGTCCGAAAACTGACATTTGACGCGCGCCAGATGGGTTTGGATATTTGCGAATCGATCGGCCGCGCGTTAATTGTCGGGAAATTGACATTTGACGCGCGCCAGATGGGTTCGGATTTTTGCGAATCGATCGGCCGCGCGTTAATTGTCCGAAAACTGACA
>JAUMHM010000031.1:66124586-66135252 GCA_032362435.1 Melikaiella ostensackeni
TTTCAAAATTTGAAATTCATATTTTTAAAAATTTTGGGTCAAAAATTTATTCCAAATTCAAAAATATTGCATTTTTTGGAAAATATGAATTTGAGTAAAAATTGTCGTTAAAGATAATTATTGTGCTAGCCTAGCACATCTAAGCACAAGTTTCAAAATTTGAAATTCATATTTTTAAAAATTTTGGGTCAAAAATTTATTCCAAATTCAAAAATATTGCATTTTTTTGGAAAATGTTAGTTTGAGTGCGATTAGTCATGAGAGATAATTATTGTGCTAGCCTAGCACAACTCAGCAAGAGTTTCAGATTTCAGAAATTCGTATTTTTGAAAATTTTGCGTCAAAAATTTATTCCAAGTTCAATAATATTGCATTTTTTTGGAAAATATTAATTTGAGTGCAATTTGTCCCCGAAAATAATTATTGTACTAGCCTAGCACAACTAAGCACAAGATTCAGATTTTAGAAATTCGTATTTTTGAAAATTTTTGGTCAAAAATTTATTCCAGTTTCAAAGTATTGCATTTTTTTCGGAAAATATTAGTTCGAGTGCAATTGGTCATTGGAGATAATTATTGTGCTAGTCTAGTACAATTCAGCACAGGTTTTAGATTTTCGAAATTCGTATTTTTGAAAATTTTGGGTAAAAAACGCGTTCAAAGTTAAAAAATATTGCATTTTTTGGAAAATATTAATTTGAGTGCAATTTGTCATCTAAGATAATTATTGTGCTAGTCTAGCACAGCTCAGCACAAGTTTACTTCTTTCGAAATTCTGAAATTGATCATTTTTTGAGTTTTTCTTTAATCGCTTTTTTTCCAAAAATTGTTCAAGGTTTTGACTTTTCACTTTTTACATAAATATGTTTTTTTTTAATTTTTGGGCTCAAATTTTCATGTTTTCAAAAAAAAACTTTACGGTACAATGGAGCACAAATCTGGCACAATTCAGCACAATTTTCATTTTTTCGAAAAAACCAATTGGCGAGGCTGACATGAAAAACAGTTTTTTTTTGGGCTTCAATTTTGATTTTTTCAAAAAATCTTTTACGGCTCAATAGAGCACAAATCTAGCACAATTCAGTACAATTTTCATTTTTTCGAAAAAACCAATTGGCGAGGCTGAAATGAAAAAACGTTTTTTTTTAATTTTTGGGCTTCAATTTTGATTTTTTCAAAAAATCTTTTACGGCACAATAGAGCACAAATCTAGCACAATTCAGCACAATTATCGTTATCTCGAAATTTGAAGTTGGCGTTGCCAACTTCTTGGACATAAAACATTGACCAATTATAAGCATTAAAATGAAATTTTTTTATCAAGGACGTTCTAGGTGTACCGACCAGATCAAAATTACTTAATTTTCAACTTGCTTTATAAAATTGACAAAAAAGGCCCAATGATTATTGTAACAAATTTTAGAAGAGCCTATTTTTAATAATAATAATTTTTTCAAGCCTAAATAATAACAAAATAGTCGAAGTCATAATTGTATATCTGAATCTAGTTATTTGCATATTTGTGTTTTTTTCTTCCGCTTTAGGTAAAAGTCATAATTATTATTCAAGTTTAATTTGCAAAAGCTCTTTCTATTCGTCTATTCAATTCGTCACGGTTTTATTAAATATTTTTTCAACTTTGAAGTGCCTAAAATTGAAAATGAAAAATTAAAGACTCTCGAAATAAAAAATATTTACAATTTTACGTATAATTCAAAAGCAAAGGCCATCAAAATTGAACAATTTTTATTTCGAGATCTTCAAGCAGAAAAAAATTCAAACTGAGCATTGAACATTGAAATATTCAAAACTGTTCAACTGTAAAGACTTTGATTTTGAGACTGACTCGTTTATAAATAGCTTTAAAGCCTTTAAATTGAAAATTGTACTCATTCATACATTTTAAATCTAAAACATATCAAAATAGTAAAAGTAGTAAAGTAAAATTACTAAACTTTCAGCATATTCAATTTAAAATTATTCAACTATGAAGAATTTCAAATAAAAATTGTACAATAACGTTTAAACTCACATTTATTCAATTTCAAATGTTCCTGATATAAAATTGTTCAATATTAAAAATTTTAATCTGAAATTTTTCAATTTTCATCGTTTGGAAATAATAGTTATTAAAGTATTAATATGCATTAATTTCTAATTTGCAGAATCTTAAAGAGTTCAATTTCGAAATCTTGAAAATGCAACTTCTTCTCAAATAATGAAAGCTTTAAACGTAAAATTATTCAATTATTAAGCTTTTGAATTTGAAATGTTCAATTTTTACTACTTGAACTTCAAACAACAATTGTTGAATTTCAAACACTATAGATTTGAAATGATTTAATTTATCATGTTCCGAGTTAAAATGATTGAATTTTGAATGTTATGAATAAAACATTCTTTAACTATTAAGGCCTTTGTTTCTAAAATATATACCTTTGAGAAATTTAATTCTTATATCTAACAATTTTGTACATATATCTTAAATTACAAATATCAAACTGAAAATCCTTTCAATTTGAACCATATTCTGAACAGGAGACTAACAATTTAAAAAAAACAAACAAAATTGAAAAAGCGATTCGCTATCCAGCTTAAAAATGAATATCAAAATTGTATATTTTCAAATTTTTTACGTTCTGAATTTAACAATTAAAAAATACAAGATTAAAAAATTAAAACTGTCAAATTGAAGCCTTCAAATGAAATAATTTTACAATAATTAGTCTTTGAAATTCAACAAATTAAAATTGGAAGTGTTTAAAGCTGTAAGACTTCCCACTTGGAACCCTGATTGAATAAGTTCTACTAGAAGTATAAGGTTAAAAAAAATTCCCGACCAGAAAATAAATTAACTGTCTCTTAAAGATCGAAATGAAATCCACTTTCTTATGAAAATTTTTTGTGTACTGAAAAAGGAACACCCAAAAAGTTGAAAAATTAAAATTAGACTTCGAGACTACCCGCTTTTTCGGCTCATTAGAGACAAATGTACATTAAATGTACAAACAAAAAAGAAAAAAGAGAGAGAAAATCAACCCACAAAATTCACTGCCATTTTCCGTCTTTCTCCCAGCCTCAACAAAATTGCAACTCATTTTAACTCACACGAATTAACTTCAAAGCATTGTAAATTGCAATTTTGAACAAAATTTTAGTTTTTCTACTGAAAAAGGATGAAAAGGTGACAAATTTCCAAAATAGGTGGAATACGTGACATTCCGTGATGACTGGAAATAGGTTTTGATATTTAAAATTAAAAACTTTGGGGGGCGACATGTGCAATAAATCCCCCCAAACCCTGAAATTGCTCCAGAGAGTACTTTTTGATTCCGAAACTAGGTTATGTTTGCAACAATCCAAAAAGACAAGAGATACAAATATTTGAATAATCAGAAATGATTGTGAACATTATTATTTAAAAAATACTTACAATATTCTGTTCCGGCTTCTCGAGTATTCTCCGATAAACATATTGAAATCCTCACTTTGCATTCGCGGATACGTGAATACTTGATAACATACATTCCCGACACGATCACGATTACTAAAAATCATAATTTCCATTCTAATAACACTAATTCCGACAGAAGTTTGCGATAAACCCTCTGAATTTAAATCGAAAGAACGGACAAAACACAATTCGAATCCGCGACAAAACACTAAACAGATGGCAGCAGGTCCCGATCAGTCTCGATGACCAAAACCCAGAACTCTCAATACGCATGCGTGCTCGTAACGTGGCGCCATCTGTAGACTAAACCCTGATCTTCTGTCATTGGATGAGAGAAAGGGAAGTGGGAACATGGAATGGGAATGAAACGCAATGAAACGTACGTGTAGTGTGTGTAGTGTGGTCGTCCTCGCGTTCTTCTCGCGTGTCGCGACTGATCCGAGTTAAATAAAGGAGTAAAAAGTTCAATACCTTAATAAGATTATTTTGATCTATTAAGTGGTGCGTTTTTAGAAAGGTGTGAAATCGAAATTCGCTTGTTCTCGCGAGTGCGAGTGAGGCGTGCCATCATGAGCGACGATTGGGACGATTGGGAGCAGCAATGCGTCGCCTCAATCGAGACCGAGCCTGACTACGAACAGCAACATTATAACAGCAAGGAACACTACACGCACCAAATCTGGTCTGGATTTCACTCGACAGCATCAGCCATCGCCCAGCTTTACAAAGGCAGGCTTAGACATGTTTCGTGTCATGTTTCTTTTTTAGCGATCGTGCCTCTGATAATGTGTTGATTGTGATGGCTAGCCCTTTGCCCAACGCAACGCCCCAACGTCTGGCCTGGCCGTCTGTGTTCCTCTGTTGCCATTTTGAGTGACATCCATTTTGTGAGGAAGCACGATCGCTTGCGAGTGGAACCTGTGCCTATCGATTTTCTCACGCAAAATTTCTTTTTATTTTTTGCAGATCGCACCCAGGGCGCATCCCTTTGGCTGCCCTTTCAGACGGCTGCGGGTACGGTTACCTCGTTGTACAAAGGTGCGTGTCGTCGTGCATCCCCTCCTTTTTCCTTTTGGTTATACATTCCTTTCTCCTGCATCGTGATTCGTGATTTGGTGATTTTTGACCCTTTGTGTGAGACCTTCACTTTCTCATAGGCAACCCTCAACCCAACAGCTGACCTTTAATATCGGTCAGCTGTTCGCAGTTTTTCGGCACCATGCACAAGTCTTTTTGCGACGCATTTTACTTTACTCACAAAGAAAGAAACCGTCAGAGATAGCATTCAATTTTTTGGGATGGCTAAGTTGATTTGCTGTTATCATTATTATAGTAGTGATTCATTGTAAAAACTTGAGCTGTTTTTCTTAAAATAGATTTCGTAACATGGGTAATCGTGATGATTTTTTTGTTTTTATCTCGCTCACTTTTCCTCTATTTTACATTTTCTAAAAGACCTCTTCTCCACAAGATTGTTTATTTTCCTTGTAGAGTGCAGAATTTACGTCATATTTATAAATTATGCAGTATTAAGTGGGTTTAGAGTATTAGAGATTGCATTATTAACATTTTATACTTTTAACGTTTCATGATCGAGTCACTCGGTTGATGAACTTGACTAATATTAAACTGTGAAAGAAGTAACAAAGTTCTGTGGTGCAATATTACGAATGGTTTTTTTTTCCTTACGCTTACGTAATTAAAGAAAATTTCCAAGATCTACTAAAAACTATCTTCCTGAAGTGGAATTTTTTAAAGAGAATTGAAGGGTGCAAATGCACAAGGAGTCAAGCGCCATTTTCTCCTTTTTTCAGGAGACTAAAAACGTGTTGTAAATTCAGCAGGGACATTTAAAAAAAAGTACTTTCGAGATATTTTCATCCTGCATGAAAGTAAAAAAAGCTTGCTTATAAAAAGATATCCAGTTTCGATTGATGAAACAGGTGATGCTTTGAGGTTAGGTTTCGTGTCCGTATTGACTTTTCAATATTACAGTGTAAAAAATCTGGTTGAAAATTACATTCGTTATTGTAAACGTTTTATTGTGATTGACGTGGAAATTCCACAAAGATATTGTAAACTTATTACTTTTCCCGTATGAATATTACCAATTTTTCAGCAATTTCACAGTCAAAGTGTAATATTACCACGGGAATTGTAGGACTGAAAAATACTAATGATCTCCGTGATAAAATTCAGCCACAGTTTAATCGTTATCACACTGTAAAAAAGGTGGTGGAAAATAACCACATTAATCATGGTAAAAATCGAAACAAAAATACCAGTGATTAACGTGTTAATGTTACCAAAAAATTTAAGGTTGCAGCGATGCGCGTGGTAAAATTTTATTATAAAAGCGATTAACTGTGGTTGAAATTTACCACGCTAATCACTGGTATTTTTATGTTCACTGATTTACGTGGTAATATTACATTTTTATGGTAAAATTGATATAAAGATTGTGTAATTCCACCGTTAATCGCTGCAAGTTCACAATAAATTTGTAGAATTAACACGTGAATCACAGTAAAATGTTTACAAACCTGATTGTAATTTTCAACCACCTTTTACAGTGTAGTGTAATTTTATCTCGTGCAACGTTGTGACTTTACTAAAAAGGGGCAGAAAAAAAGCAAGAATAAAATGCAGTTTACGACGATAAAGTGAAGTGAATTTGCAGTTTAAAAAACAACTTAAT
Source organism: Melikaiella ostensackeni (assembly GCA_032362435.1). Classification (NCBI taxonomy): domain Eukaryota; kingdom Metazoa; phylum Arthropoda; class Insecta; order Hymenoptera; family Cynipidae; genus Melikaiella; species Melikaiella ostensackeni. The sequence continues at coordinate 66,130,738 of JAUMHM010000031.1, forward strand.
TTTTGGCTATTGAATGGACGAACTAAACTAAAAAAAAGTCATCCAGTTTCGATATGACTTCGAAATGGCGTAAAACTGGTATTTCAACTTAAAGTGATCATATCAGTTATAATCTGATATATTTTAAAGAAATAATAAGGTAATTTGTACGTTGTTTAATACTGCGTACAATGGACAATAGACTGAATAAAAATAATTATCCAGTCTCGAGAAAATTGAAATTGTAGTTCTTACTTTGAGATTAGAAAGAGCCTGTCTGTCAACTTTAGACGATAATAATTACTGCAATTATTATTTTTGTTATATTTTTGTTTTGTAATTTTATCTCCGTAAAAATTTCAAATAATGCAAATACACCCGGTTTCGAAAATTTAGCGCTTGAATCCTTATGCATATCCATTCTTCGGTTAGGAAAGTCCAAGAATATTTTATCTACTGGAAATTAATTTTTGGGTGTTCTTGATTTACAGATTCAGTAGAAGGTATAAAGAGATGTGGTGACTTAGGTATTGAAGTGGGAAAGCAAAAACGTAGTAAAGAAATAATGAACTGGGCCAGGAAAAAAAGACGTATGATCCGCAGGGAGGACCTGTTGGCATATCTCGCTGGGAAACCACCTCCGCCAAGGCCACACTCGCACAGGTAAATTTGTAAAACCTTCAACCTTATTCTCTACCTTCAATATTGCAGCAAACTATGATACTAAAATAGTATTACAGGGTGGCCGCTGGACCAGGAAACCGGAAAATGACTGAGAATTTTTTTGAGACCGGGAAGTGACAGTGAATTTATTTAGTGACCGGGAATTTTTTAAATTCTTTGTAGAAAAATCGTTTGAATCACTTTAAGTTTCACCCATTTCATATCATATATGAATTCTGGAATTTGTAATGAGTACAATTCAAAATTCTTTTGAGTTTGAAAAGTTCAATTTGTCATATTTTTGAGTACGCAGTCATTCAGTTTACAATGCGCAATACTAAATTCCTTTACTCCTTTAACAATTTTCAATTTTATATTGAAGCGGGGAATGCTAAACGGTGCTAATTCCAATCAGCCTAATTTTACAGGAGACACAAGAAACTTTTCTAGGGGAACAATTTACAACCGATGGAGTCAGTTGTGTTTTTTTTTTTTGTGTAGGGGATTGATCAGTTTAATATCCATTGTGTGAAAAAATAGATGGTGCTAGACGTGCATGAAATAATCTAATGGAAATGGCGATGGACCTACAACTGTTTAGCTTTCCGTGGTATTATAAATAAAAAAGTGCATAAATCCTTAAGAAAATCATATTAAATACATACTTTTATTTATTAAATACTTGTTAAAATCCTGTAGGAACCGTGCAATTCTTAAAAAAATAATCTTTTGTATACTTCATTCATTTAATTTGAATTATTTGAAATTTTTAAACATTTGAATACATGTAAATAATAAATTTCACGGTAAAAAATTGGAAATCCTTAATTTTTTCAGTAAGATAGGTATGAAAAGACAGGAAAGTATGGTTTCTGAAGAAAACTCAGTTTCGTCAAAAGTGGACTTAGTACCGTTAGCTTTACCTGCTTCAATCATAATTATTGTTCATTTTTAAATTTAAAAAATTGTACATTCAGGTTTGAAGGCTTATACAGTTAAAAATTAAAAAACCTCTGAAAATTAACAATTTGAATTATTGGAATAATAATTATTGAAAATTTTTGAATTTTAATTAAGCTGGAAGGGAGACAGTTTTGGCTTTTATTTTTTTTCTGAATTGATCCAGGACATTTTTCCTTTTTTAACATTTTTATTGAGTTGGAGAGGGGAGAATGTTGTATTTTTATTATTTTGATTAAGATGAAAGGGGGAAATTTTTTCCTTCTGAATTAGAAGGGAGCACATTTTGATTTTGTAATTTTGAAAAGCATATATCACAATTTAGTGATTATTTTCATTTTGAAGTAATGTCTATATTTTAAATCCGTAGAATTGAACTTATTCAAACTTAAAATTGCTGAGTTTTTAATCTTCCGTATTCATAATATTTCTTCTATAACTGCATTAATTTGCAGTTTAATTTTGGTCACTTCAAATTTAAAAAATGATTAATTTTTGAAGCTTGTATTTTTTAATTTTAATGACGGAGAAAAAAATGTTCAAATCGGGAATTTTTGTAGCATTTTAGCGACCACCCTGTATTTTTACCACTTTGTTATTTTGAAAACATAATTATTCTAATAAAGCAATCCACAGAAAGTGGAAATAGACATTATACCGTTGCTATTGTATTGCAGAAGTTCACCAAAACCACGAATGATGGTTTGTGGTTCACCTCCTTCTCAAAGTCCAACGGCGAGTATGGTTGTTTCGCCAACTCCTGCACCAGGAAGTGATCCAGATCCTGAATTACACACTTTCAGAGAAGCTATTGCTCTTTCTGGTACGTATTTATCAAAACTTTCGAATTAGTCCATATTTTATTTATATTCTTGTCTCATAATCAACAACTGATTAAGAAGTTGATTCCATGTCTCCTTTAATTTTTGCCTGCTCTACCTACTCATCTCGAAATTTTATTTTCACTCTTTTTCAGTCAAATAGGTAATGCGTTAAAATTTGACTGAAAATAAAAATGAAATTGGATGAAATTCGATGTTGAAAGTAGTCTAATTTTTGGAAACATGAAATCTCAAGTTCATATGCAGTTTCAATTTGCAAAAACGAATTCAAAGTAGTTCAAATTTGAAAGAAACCCAGTTTTTCGTGGTCGAAATTGTAACGAATTTAAAGTTTTATGCTACATTTTTAATAGAGGGTCGTCCATAGAACCTTAATCAAAAGTGCGTATGAATTTTTTTTTCCACAGAAGAGTACTGTATTTGTTAGAGTTGATGTTTTTAAGAGTTTTTCTTTCAAATTTAACAAACAGAGACATAAAGCCATAGACTTTGTTTCCGTTCCGTTAAGGTTCAGTTCTTAGTCGACTCTACAGAATTTGTAATTTTTGAAAGAATTTATGAAGCCAAGGTTTTTTTTAGTTTGTCGGGTGGAATTATTAAAAAATGCAAAGAGTTTCATATTTTACTTCTTTTCGTAGTGGGTTGGCATGGACACATGACATGGCAATAAAATTAGGAAGCGCTACAGACCGAACAGTATAAAAACTTGAATAGCAACAAAAATAGATAAACTACAATTGAAGGCATTCTTAATTTAACAAAACCTAAAATTAATTTAATCGCAATGGAATCTAATGATATTTCGAAAGTGCCCCCATTTGGATAAGTTAAATTCGAAAAAACAATCAAGTTTTAATGCATCCAGGTTTCAATGGAAAAAAAATACAATCAACTTTCAAAGCTTTAAATTATTTAATAGTCATTTTAGAAACTTAAACCCTTTCTATATCAAAGTAGTGGGTAAGAATATTCTAATAATATGCATTCGGGTTAAAAATATATTTTTAATTATTGAAAAATTAAGAAATAAAATACGTGCGTAGTGTGAAACTGAGAAAATAACTTTATATTATATTTTTTTGCGAAAATTAATATACAGCGTGGCTACTCAAGACTAAGAAATAAATTCCTGGCCATTTCCCGGTTTTAAAAATAGTCCAGTCATTACAATTTTTAATTCATACCTTCAAAACTAAACCATTTATTATTTAAAGTATCCAATTTAACGAATGTAATACAAAAAAATTCTAAAGAGTTCAAAATTAAACATTGATATTGAAAAAATTCAAAATAAAACGTTCAGTATTTCTCAAATTTCAAAGTAGAAGCCATCAAAATTAAACAATTGTTATTTCTTGAAACATAAAAATATTTCATATTCATTTTCAAACCGTAATGTCGACCGGAAAAAACATTACCTTTTTGACGTTTTCCAATTAAGTTCATTCAAAATTGAAACATTGAAAAGTGAAAAATTCTATGTTTAGGGCAATTACGATTTGACTATTTCAAAAAGAATCCCTGAAAATTATTCAGACTCAATTTTTAATTGTACAAGATTGAGTGATTGAAATTTGAAATTGTGTCATTTGTGAGTTTTTAATCTAGAAGTAATTAATTTTGAACGATTTTCAAATTAATTATTTAACTATTAACACTTTCAATTGGAAATTGTACAACTACGTGAACAATAGGGGTGTTCAAAAATATAGGAAGTCCGAATCTCAACATGCATTTTCGATTTTTTGGTTCCTTTTGGGTTGAAAATTAACCACGTGGAAGGAGAAATAAATCAGATAATATTAAGAGGTACTTCATCGCAAATTTGTCTTTTTTTTTTTTTTTAACAGAAAAATCAATTTTTCTCAAAAACAGCGGATTATACGCAAAATTATACAGAATATAAAATATGCGGCTCATTAAAATGAATATTTTTTTTTATCTTAAGCTTTTTTATAATTATATGTAATTAGGTATGTGTATAGGTGGGATTGTATTGACCCTCAATCGTAAAATTATTTTGGAATTTTTGGTGATCGAATTGGCTTTAGGGTCCAATGATTGAATACAA
>JAUMHM010000031.1:66135352-66146989 GCA_032362435.1 Melikaiella ostensackeni
GTCTGAAGCAATTTAAATTGTATTCAATCATTGGACCCTAAAGCCAATTCGATCACCAAAAATTCCAAAATAATAATTAGGTATACTTAAAGAGATATGTGAAAAAAATTGTTATAAAGAAGCCTTAATCATCTATTCCATCCACTTACGGAGAGGTTTTTAAGATTCATAAATTCATATAAACCCATTTTTCAAAAAAACTAATTTCACATGTTTACATGAATTCATCGCATGAGAGTTAAAGTACGCCAAGTCCGCTTTTCGAAATTTTTAAGTTACTATTTTCATATTTAGAGCGTGGCTAAGAATGTTGAAATAACATTTTGTTGTGATATTTAGCTTACAAATCATAAAAAGTAATACTTGAAAATGTCGATGCTAATTCAGTTTCAGGATTATATTGTGTCATGTCCATAAAACGGATTTTTTAACTGGAAAGAGACGGAGAAAAACAGTAGCCAAATAAAAAATTATATTCACATATTATATTCTCAACACAAAGCTTTTGTTTGTAATAATCTTCTTTAATGTACGAATTAATTACCTAAAATTACTTGGCGACCTGTAAATTTTATTTTGACTTTGGACATTATCCGTTGGTGTTGAGTGACAATTTGAAAAAAAATCATCAAATTCTAAAATAACCCTCAAAGTAGGCTTTTTCATATTTCTAAAAAGTCAATAATTTTTTAATAATTTCTATTGCTAAAGTATTTAATAAAATTCAGCAGTACGGAAAATAGTTTTTGGTTACTTTTCAATAAAAATTTACTATTTTACTTTATAAATACCTTAATTGAAAAGTTAATTGGAGTGACACGTTCTAATTCTCAAAAAAGTGAATTTCATAAAGACCATACTGTGCCGTGCCCAAAATAGGTTTTTTATTTCTGTTAAATTAAATGAGTAATTACATCAAAATGTACTTCAGTGTGTTCTTATTTTCATATGATTTATAAATTCCATAATAAGTTTGATATTTCTTGACATTTAAATAGGGTATAGAATCATTAAAACTTTAAACCTCATTTTCTCAGTTTGACAGTCCATGGACATGGCGTATCCTAACTCTCATGCGACGAATTGTTTTTTAAGAACCTAAATATAATTTAAATGTGTATTAAGGACACCCTAGTAAGTAGAATAAATGATAAATGCTTTTTCGTAACAATTTTCTTCGCATATTTCCTTAAATGTGCATAATTAAATTAAAAGAATATAAACAAAAGATACTCATTTTAATGAGTCGAATCTTTTATGTTCTGTATAAATTTGCGCTTTGATCGGTCGTTTTCGAGAAAAATTAATTTTATTGTGAAAAGAGACAAATTCGCGATAAGCGACCTCTGAATATTATCCGATTTATTTCTCCTTCTAAGTAGTTCATTTTTAACCTAAAAGGAACAAAAAAAAATCGCAAATATAAGTTGAGGTTCGGGCTTCCTTTTGTTTTAAACACCCCTAGTAAACAATTTCAGTTTTAAACCGGACAGTTTTTAATTCTCCCATTAGAAATTGTAAAACTTGAAACGTCTTTAACTTGAAACTGTCTATTCTCTAAACTTGAATCTTAATCTATTCGGTTTTGAATATTCAAGTATTAAAAGGCTTTAATTTTTAAATTGAACAATTTTCAACGATTTAAATTTGAAACAAATAATTTTGAATTTTCTAATCTACAAATTATTCCAATTTTGAAAGTATTAAAAGCATTTTGTCTCAGATTTCTTTTATTTAAAAAACTTTAAATTTGAAATTATTCAGTATTGATCACTTCAAACTTAAAATTTGCGGAACAATTAAGCCTTTCAATTTTAAATAGATTTGCAGAATCTTGAAGGTTTCAATTTCAAAGTCTTAAAAATTCAATTTTTCTCAATAATGAAAGCTTCCAACATTAAATTGCTCAACTACTATTAGATTTGCAGAATCTTAAAGGTTTCAATTTCAAAATCATAAAAATTCAATTTTTTTCAATAATGAAAGCTTCCAACTTTAAATTGCTCAACTACTGTGATTTTCAATTTTTAACCGTCCAATTTTTTATTATTTGAATTTGAAATGGCAAGGATTCAAATTATGAAAATTTCAACTATTAATGTTTTCAATTTGACTTGAAATTATCTTGATTCTTAAGTTTCGACCTGAAATTATTGAATTTTGAACGTGTTATAAATTAAAAGGTGTTTACCTATTGAGGGCTAAATTTCTAAATTATATAATTTTGAGAAATTTAAAGTTCAAAACAAATAATTTTGTATATTTTTATCCAAAACTATGTAAATTCTTCCAAAAGTGAATAAAAAGTGTCTTGGAAGTAAACATTAAAAAATTAGACGTAGTATTCAAATTATGAACGTTCCGAATTAAAGAATTCAATACATACTTAGAGGCTTAACAATTAAAATTTTTAAATTCAAGTCCCGAAAATTAAATAACTTTATAATAAGTCTTTAAAATTCTACAATTTAAAATTAGAAGTGCTTCAAACTTTAAAATTCCCCATTGGAATCGTAGCCATTTAAAAAAATTTCGAAACGAACTCGTTCAGTTTCACATTACTTCATATGATATCAAGTGACATTCAAATAGTGATTGGGTAAGGTTTTCTACTAAAACTAAGAATAAACAAATTCCTGGTCAGTGGTCTTTCCTGGTTCAGTGGACATCTTGATATACCCTAATTATTTTTTTTATTTTTTATGAAAGAAATTGTTATAAATTGTAGTTTTAACTGAAAGAAATAATTGCCACATTTTTTGTCATTGATTGTGAGTTTTGTAATCCTTAATGTTAAAATTATATACCTTAATCATGAAGCCAGCCTAATGCTTTGGCTTTGATGAAAAGAAGGATCTCTATTTTTCTTAAATTTTTCTACAACAGTGGCTTTAAAGGCTTATTTTTCAATTTTTTCTGGATTCGACATTTTCACTAATTTCCACTTAAAAATAAAATATCTAATGTTGATTTCAGGATCGCCGATGGCTCGACGAATGGGACGACAGTCGGAGCTCTCTGCCTTCATCAGCAGCGAGTTTGCTCGGCATCACAAACGACCTGCTTCTCACGATGTGGACATGGGCTCCCCAACACACAAGCGATCGCGTTTCATGTAACGGTGCGCGAACTGTAAAGTAGCCACACTCCTTATGTTTCTTACTGATTAGTTAAACAATGAATTGCTAACGATCCAACCGCACAAGATGATTCCCGACAGTGTGCATTCATCTTGCGAGGGTGGATTACGATCCTGATAACTATCAAAAGAGCATGTTCGTCGTCCCCTAAACTATAGGGATATTTACTTTTTTTAGAGTAACCTCCGCGTCTCTCGCTTCTAAGCAACGCCACCAAAGAAACCCGCAAGCGTTCCAACTAGCGACGCTCCCACCTCCTATTTTATTCGGCTCCCAAAAGTTCGCAGAAACTATCGCAATATTGTGGTTGTGTTCTGTCCAGGAACCTGTTACGAAGTTTTAAACCAGCGAGGTATCAGAATTTCTAGCGTTTCTGGGCGAGCAACGACTTAGCACTAGAAGTTATGGCATGTCCTTACTACAGTCTTTCTCCCTATCGTCATGCGCTCGGCTAATTCTACTGAGATGTGCCGATTTGAGAGTTAGGTATATTTTGTAGCTATTTTACTATCCAGTATATCGCGAGAGAAGATGTCGCACGTGTACGAAAGTACGACTGCAAAGAAAATTCTTTCGTAATCTAAATAATTGTTGTTTTTTGCTTATTATAACATTGTTATATTACGTGATTATAGATAAATTGAAATTTCGAAATATTTACAGTTAAAACATCTTTTTTATAAGGTTTCTGTTGCCCAAAGGTACGTACAGTTGAGGGGAAATGTCGTAGGCATACGAACTTGACGTAGAATTGAAAAAAAAGCCACAAAAAAATGCACCACACGCACTGCAGAGCGCATAAATTTCCTTTCAATCTTACTGTGCGACTAATATTATACATAGTTAAGAGTTCAATGTATTTTATACATTGTCCGATTAGTTCCTAGTTTTCAGAATTTACAATTGTAATTATTGATCGATAGAGGCCCTGAAGTTTTCTGTCTTCACTCTCGATATCTACGCGAATATTTTTTCGACATATGCCATGTTTTCAGGGAAATGGGAAGCGACGAATAGTAGTTTGAATTTATAGAGATTTTTTTCTCTAATGCTAGATAGAGAAATTCTTCTCTAAGTTGGACAGTTCAAATTTTTACCCCACCATTCTTGATTCTAATATATTTCCGAACGTGCACGCCGCTTTCCATTATATAGGCGGTTCAGTTTGAAAAATGCAGGAAAAAAATAATGTTCTAATCGAATTTATGAATTATAATTGGGAAATTTAAATAGAATTGGGCTAGAGAATGAATTTTCCCCATTCCGGTCAAATGGTTTAGCTTCAGGTTCGGCTAATACGCTTTTCAGATTAAAATTTCAGTACGAGGTCGGCTTTATTATTTTTAAAATCAATTATCAATCTACCTAACTTGGAACTGAAACTGCAAATCGATATCTTAAGTGTTGAGACTTTTGGCAGAGATCATGTTGAGCAACAATTACATCTCCGTTTGAACCAAGTTCACTATCTTCGATGAAATTCGTCAAATTAATATTTCTTCAGTCGGCTGCTTGACTGATATGAAATTAACATGTGACTTTTTGGTAATGATTTTTGATTTTCCAGCCTAGTAGGTACAATTTCAAATAGCGTTGTCCATGGTGAGTTTTGTTCAAGTTTGTTTTAATTGTAAATAGATAACTTATATGTAGGATGTATCAAGATTGACGGATAGGATTCGCTCGAAGAATTGTGATAAAATTGTGAATGGTAATGTGATCGAAAAACGTCATGATTATATTTTTGCATAACGAGTGATCGAAGAGTTTTTCGACTTTGAGAAGTGACACGTTTTTAGGTTCTGCGTTTCACAACTGTTGATTTGTCGAGTAATTCCCTTCGAATGAAGATCTTCCCTTACTTTTGAAACATCCTTTGTGTAGCACATCTACGGATCATAATAATACATTTTTAATAACACGTGTCAGAGTATCCAGTCATGTAAATGTACATTATACGAGACACAGCAGCTCTCGTCGATTTCTTCTATGAAAGAAAACAAAAGTCAAAATATTTTGAGCAAAAAATCTTGCATTAAAAAGATTTCCTTTTTTTGTAATCATCCTTTTTCAATAGAACCAATCGACGGAAGTTTTGCGTTTGTTTTCTCTTCTTGAGATCTTGAAACCTTCCGAGCGAGTTTCATCTCGAAAGTAAGAGTTGTAAATATAAATGATAAACTGTATCAATAATGCTAATAATTATTATTAAACTTTATATCGACTATTAATCGATAGCTTTAATTATAATATTTATCGAGCCGTTGGCAGTTATAATAAAATCAGTTTTGTCAGACTGATTTGAAATCACAAAAAATTTGATAAATTTGATAAATTTAAAAAAATCACCCGGTGCAATGTACAGATAATTAATTGCCTTCTAAAAAAAAACTTACGAAGATGCCATATTTAGGTGTATTTTGTAAAAAAAACTAAGAATGTGCTTGATTTGCTGGTATACATATATAGCTGTTGTTAAAGAAATAGGTGCCCCAAAAAGAGCTCATTTTCTTATTTATACCTTAGCTAAGATGAAACTTACATTGTACATACATGTATGCACAGTTCCATTTATAAACTAGCGCCAAAATCCAGGCACTGCCCTCTTTTTTTCATCTCTGCTTTCATCAGCGGGAAATTAATTTTTTTTTTTTAATTAAGAGAAACCTTCAAATGAAATGCTTTCCAAAGTAAAATAAAGGGAAAGAACAAAGAAATCTTACGGGTTTTTAAATTCTACAGGCATTTTATATTTTTTAATTGAGTTTTCATTTATATATCGACTTTCATTTCATTATAAAAAGGGTTCATAATTAATAGAATTTTTAGATGTATGCCAATAGTTTACACTAGGACACAAGTTTCAGGGGAATTAAATTAAAATGGAAATAAGCAGATTGATGGTAAACCAGATTGTAAAGTTTTTAGTGAATTCATGAATATCTCAACGTTTTAACTAATTTTTAACGTAATAATAATTTGTTCAGAAATTATGAATATTCTGTTTTCAAACAGAGAGAGAGACAGAAAAAATTTTGTCCATGCAACAAATTAGTTTGTTTATTTTCTGAATTGATTGATTTCATTCAAGTAATAGCCACAAAGACAGTAATGGATACCATACAAAAAAATTCTGTGACTTATTGTTCGAATTAATGTTTTGTATTTTCTCTGAAAAGCTGAGAAAGGGGTTTTGTTCTTTATTCCTAGCAGTTTACTGAAACTTTTTATTTTTTTACTAACAAACGAGATCATTTAGAAAGAAAACTCCTGAACTTAAATTCTGATTCAAACTGATTAATCTAATCGTATCACATTTTCTGAAAAACTGAACAATAGGTCACAAAAAATTGTAATTACTTTTTTTTGCTTGTTGTACATACATTACACAAAAACAAGCGCGTGGCAGTGATTCTGTGGGAGAAAGTTGTATATTTTGCATCTCTTATTTGTATTATAATTACATCGTCTATTGGTCCGGAATTTCTGAACGATTTGACTTCTCCACATTTTTTTGACTTTGTATAGAAAATCCTGGACGAATACACAGGGCCTAATTATTTACAAATAAAATTAAGAAAATGTGCAACTCGTTTTGTTTCCATCCTTGTTGCAAATTTCTATTTACAAACTTTATTTAAGTAGGCAATATTTTTAAAATTTACAAAAAGTGAAGTACTTTTTTGAGAACTGTTTAATTGTTGCTTCAACAGACGGTTTCCAAGTAGCTTTTTGAGCTTCCTATACATATATGCCCTTTTCATTATTATTATATAATGTGTATATACTTTTCGAGTCAAATATTAACCTTTGTTTATAACTTCAAAATCCCATCTATCAGCATTTTCAAAGAGAACTTGGATTTCTTTTTTGATGTAGAATATGCCTCCCAATGCAAAGAAACGAAATTCTTATAGCTTGACAGAAATATAGGATTGAATAGAAACATGTTACATTATTCGTATCGTGCGGCAAACCAGAAAACTTATTAGTTGTTTATCAAAATATGCAAATCCAAACGTTCTTTTATTTCAATAATGAAATAAATTATTTTCTTGCGAACATAAAAAAAGCTTGTATATATTTGTTTGTATAATAATTATTAAATAAAACTAAGAAAATCTGCAACGAGCCTTTTTATTTTGAGGCATGTTTTAGATGTGTATATTTACAAAGTTATTTTATTTAAATAATGTATTTTTAAAATTTACAAAGAATTATTGGTGAAACTACGCTTGTTCATAGTCCTTAGGAATAATTTTTAAATTATTTATAGTCTGCTGTCCATGGTGGGGCTTTGTTGACCGATCGAGGCTTTGTGGAGTGATATTGCGTTCAGCAACTTTCTTCTGGGTCCGAGAGGAAGTTTCAGGGCAGCAATGTCAATTTCCGTTAACAACATTAATGCGTCGAAATCAATTTGCTCCGCCTCAAGTACTGGACTTATACTGCTAATATTGTGCGCTGTCAAAAATCTTTCTAGTGGAGTCCAAACTTGGTCCGTATCATCCTCTTCTATAATAAATTTCAATTTTAAAATAGCCAAGATATTTGATTTTAGTCTCAGATGCTCGTTAGATTAATTCTAAAGTTTAAAGTGATTTGGAGTTTCTAAAATAATTTTCATGAGTCTTAAAGAGTTTTTTTAAAAATGGCAACAAAATAGGAGTTCATAACTACAAAAATTAATACACAGGAGTGATTTATATATTTTTTAAATTACCAGATAATAATTCATCGTCCCACATATTTTGTCTTCGGACTAAACTTCCAGCACTCCCAATACTGATTTCTTCGTTATGACCATTTGTGACATTTTTCTGACCATTTGTCGATCTGTTGGAACCATTTTGAATCGGTTCTCCATTTGCCTCATGATGAATTTCAACTTGAGTAATGGGTATATTTTCGAGTGTGGCAGTTACCTAAATAAAAAAAAATTATTTAGAAATTTATTGCAGGTTTCAAAATTCCATGAATTTTCCAGGTTTTCTAGGTCTAATTTTGAAAATATTCCAGGTAAACTTTTTTGAAAAATCCAATAATTTCTTGTACATTTAATAATCAATGCGAACCCTGGTGGAAACAATGTTTACAACAAACTACAATATTCTATGAAAAACTCGTTTTTACAGATAATCTTAGAAAATTATAGATTTTGAAAAAGTTCGTCATAGAAAACTACAGAGTAAGAAAAATCGAGATTTTTAATAAATAATTATGAAGTTTTATAATTTTGTATAAAAAATAAAAAGTTTCAAAGCAAAATTATGAAAGTCTACAACAACAAAAAACAATCTTAATATTTTATGTTTTTTTTTTTGCAGAGAATTATGAATTTCTAAAAAGATTTATGAATAATCACACCTTTGTATGAAATTTTACAAAAATATACGTCTGGAAAAACTAGTAGTTTTTCATATTTTGTATTTAGAAAATTACAAATTTCTACACACAATTATGAATAGCTACAATTTTTTACGAAAAAATAGGAAAACTACAACCCCATAATAGAGGTTAAGTTTTTCATCATTTTTAGTATGTTTTTATATAAAATTTCTAAACTTTTCCAAGTCCAAAATTCGTTAAAAATTCGTCGAAATTTTTATAGAAATTTAAGAAAAAATTTCATACAAATTTATAGAAATTATTTTAACCAGGAAACTTGTAAAGGACTCTTTAATATAGTTATTGAATTCTAAATAATTCTCACTAATACGGGATGACTGAAAATTCCTAAAAATAAAATTCCTGAAAAAGAAGATATTTGAAATGGAAAATTTCTGAAATTAAAAAATTGGAAAATTCTCGAAAAATAAAATAATTAAATTGAATTAATGAAAAATAATAATTTGTAAAAAATTCCATGAATCTTCCAGGTCTTTCAGGTCGTGTAGCAACCCTGAATGCTATGTGCAGACTTCGAAGTTTCACACTTTTTTTGATACTTTTCTAGGCAAGGCTACTTTTTTGCTACTTTTTTTAGTAAAGTCGTATAAAAAAATTGATCGTACTAACAAATTTCAATTTTTCAAAAACAAAAAAATGAAAGAAAGGTATGCCTAACGAAACTGCTCTACCTAAAAAAAAGAAATCAATCAAATAGAACATTATTTGACAATGGCTGCGCGTTATCGAAAGAATCGGCTTTTTCAAAAAAAATTTTTGTGGATTGAAATGTTTATTTATCAAATTATCATGCAAAACTATGTGAATATAAAATTTTTAACACTTGCTTTTAATACAAAATTCAAGTGTTCAAAATTGACGAAAATTGAAAATTGAATTTTCAGGTTTGAATTTTAATTAATTAGAATTGGGATGAAAATAAGTAGGAAAAAACAACACATTTTTAATAGTTTTCAATCATTTAGAGGGATTTCAAAGGATATTAAAGATTTTAGGGTAATATTTTATGTTTAATATATTTCAATCATTTAAAAGAATTTCAAAGGATTTGGAAGATTGTAGGGTAATATTTTATGCTTAATAGATTTCAATCATTTAAAGGGATTTCAGAGGATTATAAAGATTTTAGGGTAATATTTCACATCTTTTGAAATCCTATCAAAATCAAAATTCAGCTGTTGAAAATTCAGTTTTCAATTTTTTTCGATTTTCAAAACTTGAAAATTCACCTGTTTAAAATTCAGTTTTCAATTTTCTTCAATTTTTAATAGTTGACTTTTCAACGGTTGAAAATTTAAAAAAAAGCGAATTTTATATTAAAAACAAGCGTTGAAAATGTTATATTCACATATTTTACATGAGAATTCAATAAATAAACATTTCAATCCATAAAATAATAATTTTGAAAAAGTCGATTTTTTTCGAAAACGGGTCCCCATTTTTTTCTTGAATTTTCAACAGATAATTTATTTTTTTTCCTTAAAGATTCTTCAATTTAGTTGAATTTCATCTTTTCAGTTTGAAAATTCATTTCTTTTGGTTGACATTTAAAATTCTTATTATTTGGTTGAGAATTTAATTATTTTGTTGAAAATTTAACAATTTTGTAAAGAAGTCGTCCTTTTTGGTTGAAAATTCGTCTTTTTGAGTTGAAAGTTCAACTGTTTGGGTGAAAATTAATCTGTTTTGGTTGAGGATTAAACTATTTTGTTGAAAATTCGTCTTTTTGGTTGAATCCAACTGTTCTTCATTTCAAATTAAATTCCTGTTTGGTTGAAATATCAACTATTACATATTTCGTTGAGAAAACATGTTTTTTGTTAAAAAATAAACTACTTGGTTTAAAGTTGAACTACTTTGTCAAAAATCATTTTTTTTTTAGTTAAAAATTCATCATTTTAGTTGAAAATTTATATCTTTGGTTGAAGATTTAATATTTTGTTGAAAATTTATTTTTCTTCTTTGTTGAAAATTAAGTCATCCAATGAAATCTTAGTAGGGAATTTATGCGATTTAAGAAAAATCCCAACTCTGATCACCTCCATGTTAGATGCATTCTTCGGCGCAGTTATTATTTACATACAGAAAAGTATTAAAGAAAGTTCCTTTTTAAATACGCTCCTTTTTATTTTAAATTATTTTTTTACAGTACTTTTTTATTTAATAAACTTATTATTGACTGCTTTAAAAAGGCTACTTTTTAAAATATTTTTTTTATTTTTGAGGATACTTTTTTCTTTATAAAGATACTTTTTTGATACTTTTTTCAGTTCCATAGAGCACTTCGAAGCCTGTCTGTGATATTTCTTGTATTGATAAAGTTTCTATTCTATTTCAGGTAATGAATGAGGTGAACGTTTGAGAAGTAAGGAGACTTTTTTTTCACTTCCTTTCACTTTTTTTTCTCTGAAATGTCTGAAACTTACTGATCTCCTGAAGGCCACCGATCCAAAACCTGGTCGGTTGAAAATACTAGCAGGTTCTTGAAGAAGCACAGTCTCACCCACGACATTTGTTGATTCCTCTTCATCTTCTGCATCCACTTCGTATTTTCTATCACTCAGTAAATCTGGAGTGCTCTGGGCTTTACTTAAAGTTCCCCAAACGTCGGAAATTTTACCTCTTCTACCTATTGGGTGTTGAGGATTTGTTTCATATTTTCCTACATACATCACTTCCGAATCTCTCCTGAGGCCAGTCAAACTTCTGATCGATTTCTTTCCGTCTACTTCAATCTGAAAATTTTAGTGGGTTGATTTAAAACCAATCTATTCAGATTATTCCATTTTTCAAGAAAGAAAAAGGTAATAATCCAAACCAATAACACATTTCTAAAAATTGCTAATTTCCTCAAATTTGTAAACTATATTTAAGTAAAATAGATATCTTTTGGTAAATTAAGTTAATCATTAACTCCTAAATTAAAAGAAATCTTAAGTATTCATAGGCAACCCTACAGATTGGAACAAATCCTTGCTTAATGTCTCTCTTTTAAAATTTCTTAAAGATCCAAATGAAACCTACTTTCTTATGAAAATTTTTTGTGTACTGAAAAAGGAACACCCAAAAAGTTCACAAATCAAAATTA
>JAUMHM010000031.1:66159672-66177414 GCA_032362435.1 Melikaiella ostensackeni
AAGGAGATTATGTGGAAAAATAAATTGCCACTTTTCCAAAATTTTCGTTTTTCTTTTATAGGCTAAGTATTTATTGAATGACCCTCGTATATTGCAAATTATCAAAATTGAACTCAATTTTCAAACAATTTTTTTCAATCAATTTTGATGAGAGAAACAAGAAATCAATAAAATATGTTTCAGAATATTATTATGAATATATATTAAATTTTATCGTCCCAAAGTCATACTAAACCCTTTGAATTTTATTCTTTATTTATCAGAAGTATATTTAAAATTTCAATTTCCCTCGAAATTTACTCCCGTCATTCTCAATTATTTAAAAATGGATTTTTCAAGTTTTAAATCTATAAAAAAAGCTTTCAAAAATGTTTGAAAGTGTTTTTTTTAATTGTAAGAAAACATCATACGAGTACGTGACAGAAAACACAAGTTTAAATCTTCGCATCACTTCTGAGTTAGATGGTAGAGAACAAAATGGTTACCTACTTTTTATTCTGAATTATTTTAAAATGAGTTTCTTCACGTTTTAAATTTTTGAAAAACCTCAAAAGTTTTTGAAAATGTTCGTTTATTACAAAAAAAAACATCACACGTGACAGAAAACATAAGTTTAAGAATGGGCTTTACCTAGTTGGCATGCTCAATTATTTCAAAATAATTTTTTTCATGTTTTGCTCTAAAAAGCTGCAAAAGTCTTTCCTCATCGATAGGTCTTAACCTTATGTACTTGAAACTGCAAAAAAAAAAGATTCGAAAAAAGTGCACTTTACATAATTGTCATTCTCATTGCCTCAATTATTGTATTGCGTTATTACATTCGAATACGTCTTTATTATTTTTCTTCTCAGCGAAAGTAGTTATTATTTTCCTTTATATAACTTTCAAAATTGACACGCAAATAATAATAAATTTATAAAAACTACGGATATTTTCAAATTTAAAATACGAATACAGAAATGATGAAATTTTATACCACGCCAGTATTTTTACAAACATGGAAGACCTGTAAGACCTGTAAGACCTAGAAAAGTCATGGAATTTTGAAAAAATGACAAGACTTGTGTTACTCGCACCCACTACAAAGTCTTAATAATTATATTAGTACTTCTCGGCGGATTTTAAATTTTGCTAATTGACATACGAATTAATTTTCTTTACTAATAAGAATAATATGATTATAATTCCAGAATTGTTTTAAATTTTATAATAACATTAGCGAGAATTGTTTACAATTCAACAATATTGAAAAGCCCTTTACATTCCCCAGTGGAAATAATTTCTATGAATTTGTACCTAAACTTTTATAAATTGCTATTCAAATTTCTACAAAAATTTCTACTAATTTTCAATGCATTTTGGACTCTGAATAGTTTTTTCGTAGAAGGCGATGATAAGAAGTCTTAGATTTTTGTAATTTTCCATAGAATGGCGTACACTTTAAGGGATTAATTTTTCGTAGGAAGGATTTTGCAAATAATAATATTGTCTCAGTTCGGGATGAATAAAGATCACCCTTCTTTAGGAAACCCTTTAAAATGTTGTCAGTTTTTACGTATCTATCACTGTTTTCGAAAAATTTCAAAATTTAGGAAATCTGAATACTCTGAAAAAATTCTTTACGAAAAACTACAGCGTTCTACGAGGGTAACGTTTTCATACAAAATTGTAGAAAGTTATCGATTTGGGGTTCCACATTTTCCTAATTTTGTATAGAAATGTGTAATCACATATTTATTAAACTTTGTAGAAATTCATAATTTCCTACAAAAACCTATTCAAAATTATGAAAAACTAAACCTTCATTTTTGTGTCGCAGATTATACTATTTTTTCCAAAAAAATAATATTTATTCACAATTGCATGTAAAAATTAGTAATTTTCCACAAAAACCTATTAAGAATTATGAAAAACTAAACCTTCATTTTTGTGTCGTAGATTATACTATTTTTTCTAAGAAAATAGTTTCATTCACAATGTATGTAGAAATTCGTAATCTTTTACAAAGATCTATTAAAAATTATGCAAAACTGTACCTTCATTTTGGATTTTAAATTTTCCTATTTATTTGGAGATATTATGTTGTAGAAATCTATTATTTTTTAAGAAAAAATATTTTGAAAATACAAATAGCTTTTGCAACTAGTAAATATTTGTTATTTTTTTATAGATTTTCTTATTTTTTCGTAGAAAATTGTAGCTATTCATCAGTGTGTAGAAATTCGTGATTTTCTACAAAAAACTATTAAAAATTAAGATTGTGTTTTGTTGTTGTAGATTTTCATGATATTTCTTAGAAACTTTTTATTTTTTATACAAAATCATAAATGTCCATAATTATTCCTTAAAAATCTTGATTTTTTCACACCTTCTAGTTTTCTATGTTGAACTATTACAAAATCTATAACTCGCTACAATCATCTGTAAAAACGAGGTTTTCATAGAACGTTATCGTTTGTCTTGAAAATTTTGTCCACCAGGGTTTGCATTGATTAATAATTTAAAAAGAAATTGTTGGTAAATTAGTTTGCGATCAGTAGAATGTGTTTGAATTGAACAAAATTGGCTAAATTTTTAAAAAGTTATCCTGGAAAACCTGGAAAAGTCGTGGAATTTTTAAACCGCGCTCAGAAAACGATTTGGTTGTATAAAAATGAATGTTTGTTATAGTTCAACCAGAGAATATGGTTATTTATTATATGTACAACAAAATATTTGGCTCACCCAACCAAATTTTTTAGTTGTTTTAACAAAATCTTCTGGTGGATGGAGTATTTGATTGATTAAACCAAAAAATTTGGTTGGGCCAATAAAATATTTGGTTATGCCAACCGAAATTTGTTTGATTCAACCCAATTTTCATGATCATACAAGAAAAAAGTTTTTTTTGGTTAAAGTAATTTTTTTTTGAGTACGAACTTCTGTAGCAACTCTGCACACGATAAACAATTTTTGGACATAAATAAATACTAAAGAATGAAACACGTAAAAACAATATTTATTTGAAATTTTTAAAATCTGCGACTGGATAACTTAGAATATAAAATATGTATAAATTTCGGAACAAGGGCTTTAGCTCCGGGAATTTTTCTTTGTTATTAATAATTTAACTTTTTGCACATTATTTAAAACATGATGTGCTGAGTGTTTTATCAATTCCAATCATTTCGATTACACACAAAGAATATATTAAAAGTTTTGAAAAGTTAATAATAAAAATTTGTTTTTGGAAAGGCAAATCTTCCACCGGAAATCGACACCTTCATTTGCAGACGTATTGCAGTATTCTCTCTTTCTTTTTATGCAATTTTAAATAGACTGCAACGATCGTAAAAATTATTCGAGTGGATTCTCTTTGAGTACTTTCGGAGTATAGTTCTAAATTTCCAACACAACTAGCGCTGTTATTCTTCTTCATTCACAAAGTGAAGAATAGAACAACTTTCAGTTAAAGAAGCTTAAAATAAGTTATACAAATTTTATTCATACTAGAACCAATTTATTTCCCATGAATTGAGTCATTAGTTCTTAAAAATTAGTAAATGATGATTAACTTAAAAAGTCTTAACTTGTTTAAGTGGTCATTGGCCTACTGATTCAACGACGTCCATTGATCATAATTTCATTGTTGCTTTTTTTCTAACATTTAGACATTTTTTTTATTACAAGAATGATTTTTTCATTTTCAATCGTGCCACCTGCGTGGTGATTGAAATATCGATTGAAGGTAAAGAGTAATTCCTTTTACATTAAGACCAAGATAAAAGTTCCTTTACTAATTCATTTTACTAATTTATTTTTACTTCTTCAACTTTCTTCGCTATCAATAAAAAGTAATAATAATAAAAGTAATAATAATAATAATAAAGTTAATAAGCAGATTGGTTCATTAACCTGTTTATCACTCAAAGATATGCTGTGATAAGATGGATGTGAAGTTGGTTTAAAACAGTTTTTTAAAAATTTTATCTAAATGTACTATATTTAAAGTTTAAAACCAAATCGTTTTGATACAAAAATACAAAAATTATTACGTACCCTCTGGCAACAAGAAGTCTAAGTGCATCTATATTTCCTTCAAAGGCTGCCCAGAGTGTTGGAGTCATTCCTGCATCATCTCTTGCATTGCAGTCCTTTTTTGTCGCTTCCTTTAAAATTTCTAGGTTGTTATCTCGTGCTGCCCTTTAAAATAAAAACAAAATTAAGTGAAAAACGTATATATTTATTAAATTGAGTTGTGTTATACTAACTTTAAAAAGTTGATATTTGATCGTACTAAAGAATCGAGCATTCATTTGCATTTTTCTAAAATAAGAAAATAATATTCATATACGCAGATAATAAAAAAAGGATAATGTGCAAAATATAAATTCAAATTATGATAATAGTCTAAGGAAATTCCACATTTTTCGGTTCAAATTCAAACCTAGTCTTTTAATATCATGTCTTAATTAAACATCAAGTGGCGTCAAAGTTATTAATCAACCAGTTATTTTTTTGTTATTCATTTTCAAATTTGTCTCCAATTCTACATTAAAATAATAAAATCGTAAATTTAGGAGAGAAAGTCTAAATTCCGAAGTTTTAAAATCAAATCTTTTCTTTAAATCTTTTCCAATTTTGCAGCGTAGAAAAAGAGTTGAGAAAAAGAATGAAAAGAGAAAGCAAAGTTGGTTTCGTGATCTTAGTAAATTCAGTTGATGAATGACGTGAAACTCCGTTCAATAAGTAACTTTGTTCCAATTTTCCGCCGTTATGTTTTGTGGATATTACTATCTCTCGTGAAAACTAACGTCTTATCCTTCACGTACGATGAACTTTGGTGAATTAGACTTTTAAGCTTTCAAAACTTTTTGTGAATATAAGATTTTCATTTTATTTTTAGGAGAAAAGACCTATCAATTGTATCCGAGAAAGTCAGTTTCAATCTTGCCCAGAAAATTTTATTGATTCCTTTGGGGGAAGGTATATTCAGTATTGAAGTATGGACCGTTTTTTAAAGTATTTTTTTACATAATAAATTAGCCTGCATCTAGTCGTCCGAAAAACTGGCGGATGTAGTACTGAATACGTCCAATCAAACATTTCTTTGATCAATGATAATTTTTTTATTTGAAAAATACAATTTCTCGAAACAAGAAAAATTTTTATTGATCAAAGAAATGTTTGATTGGACGTATTCAGTATTACATTTCTTTGATTCAAGTAATCTTTTTTCGTATTTAATTAATTTTTCTCAATTAATTCAGCACAATATAGTGACTGCATAAATATATCTATATTGTGCTTAATTAATTTCCCCCCTTTTTTTGTATAGGGATATGTCCCTCACAACAAAAGGATATCCTGGCGGGCTGATGGGATATCCCAAAACGGTCCTAAATGAGATTTTCTCTAAATCTCAAACGGGATACCCTCAGAATATTCCAATATCCTGTGGAAAATTCCTAGAAACCTGGAAAGATAATAAATAATGTATTTATTTATAAAATCCTAAAGGATTTTATTCATATTTTCCGTACAATTGCCGCACTGATAGCTGTCAAGCTGATCTCGAATATTCGCTGGAATTCGGTAGATACAAATTTTTCTAGAAATCTAAAGAACTCTACATCAAATATACACAAATCAAGAAATAAGTTCTTGTGAAAATGTTCAAACATATTTTGCAGTTAATGACTCTGTTTTTCGACAAAATATCTCTATTAAAAAACTTAAAAAATTAACAGTTTTCGCTTCAACACTCGTCAAAGTTACCATTTTTCTATGTATTTTAATGGGGGAATTCAGTAATTACCGAATTTTTCTTGTTATCAAAAAGTCTTACAGTGTTGAAGAAGAAACTGTACATTTTTCAAGTTGTTTTCATGTAGATACTTTTTCATGAAGTAATAAACTGCATAATTATAAGAATCAGGCCTTTTCACTAGAAGCCACTTCCTGTATGTCAACACATAACACTTATCGAGAGACGCGTCCAGTATTACAAGATATTAATCTTGCTTAAACGTGTACCCTATGAGGATATTTCTTTAATTCTGAACACTGAAATAAGGTAATGCACTGTTCTCCAGATTATTTTGCTCAAAAAACTTTCCGAATCTGCGAAAATTCAAGATCCACACTCTGATTTAAAACAGCGCAAAACATGAGCAATGACAGGCGGCAGCCATTTTGGGCCTTGGTCATGTTCACAGTTCACACTTCACTCGTGCCTGTGCGGCGTGTTCATGTGCAGCCGCCGCCGCAGTGCTCCCAGGTCTGGGGATTTTTCTCCAGATCTGAAGAAATTATTTTTACATGGCTGCGATTTCTGAAGAATATGAAGAAATTTGTTTGAAATCTGGAGATTTTTTTTACGTGATCATTTTGTTTTAATTTGTATCTATAAAAATCAATTCGCCAAGGGACAAATCGCAACAAACCGTGATTTACGAAATTTGATGTTGTTATTGGTGAATTCTCGTTTTCAGTGCATAAGCGGTGAAAAAATTGTGCTATCTTTTTGGTTTTCAATTTCACATGACATTTTTTCGACTATTGATTAGTCTTTTCTCCATTTGCGATTTCGCTATCCGACAGAACAAAATATAATGTCCAAAATTTGATTGTGAGGTGACGTTAGAACCATGGCTACCATGATCCGCTCGTCTGAAACCCTGGGTACTTCAACCTCAAATTCTGGACATTATATTGTTTTCAGAGAGATTTTCAAATTATAAATATGTAGTTATTCAAATACGTGATTGTTGATAATTTGATATGCGAAGTGCGAAACGAATTTTTTTTTTTTTTTTAATTTGTGATCAATTGATTGAGGCCATGTGAGTATAACCCCATTTCTTTCACATTTTTTTTCAAACCAACTTACGTTCACGCGTGACGCTATATTCAGTTGAAAATTCGGGAAACTAGATGAAAAGCACTAAGTAACGTCTGTCTGTCCTAAATTTTTATAATTATAAAGTTTTTTTTCTAACAATTTTCTTCCTTTTTTATAATTATGAAAATTTAGGGCCATACAAACGTTCCTTGGTGCTTTTTATTTAGTTTCCCCAATTTTCAACTGGATATCGCGTTTCGTGTGAATGGCAGTTTGTTTTAAAAAAAATGCGCTTATATGCGAATGGAATTAAAAAGTTTTTTTTTTCGGTTGAATAGTCTACTATTATATTTTTGGTTATGAATTTATCGCGTATGGTTGAAAATTCCACTGTTTAGTTGAAAATTTGATTATTTTGGTGAAAATGCAACTTTTTTGATAAAAAGTCATATTTTTTGGTCAGAAAGTCAATCACTTAATTGAAAGTTGAACTATTTTGTTAAAAATTCATTTTTTTGGTTGAAAATTTATATTTTACAGCTAAAAATTCCGCTTTCTGTTTGAAATTTGTATTTTAAATTGAAAATTCAACTGTTTGGTTGAAAATTCATGTATTTTGTTGAGGATTCGTTTTTTTGGTACAAAATTAATTTTCCTTGTTGAAAATTCATTTTTTTGGTTCAAGATTCATATCTTTTGTTGCAAATTTAACTATTGTGTTGAAAATTCGTTTCATTTGTGGTTGAAAAAACATCTGTTCAGGTCAAGGATTCTACTTTTTTGTAGAAAAATCTTTTTTTTTTTATTGAATTCAACTGCTTTTAATTTACAATTAAATTTTTTTTTGGTTGAAATATTATCTGTTGTTACAAATTAATAATTCGACTTTTTGGTCGAAATATCAACTACTTGGTTTAAAGCTTTTACTCAGTAAAAAATTCATTTTTTTTGGGTAGAAGATTCATGATTTCAGTTGAAATTTCAACTATTTGGTTAAAAATTAAACTGTTTATTTGAAAATTTAACTACTTAGAAGGAAATTAACTTTCTCGTTGAAATTTGAACTATATGGTTAAAGGCATCTTTTTTGGCCGAAAATTCAACTTTTTGTTGAAAATTCGTCCTTTTGGACTGAAATTTCATCTTTTATGGTAGAAAAGTCATCGTTCTTGTTTGAGAATGAACGTCTTTGTTAAAAATTCAACTGTCTTCGAAAAAATTGGTCTTTGTGGCTTGAGAATTTAACTATTTGTTCAAAAGTTCAACTATATGGTTGTTAATGCAACTGCTTGATTAAATAATAATTTTTTGTTGTTGGAAATTCGTCTTTTTGGGTTGAAAATGTATCTCTTTTGGTAGAAAAAATTGGTAACGTAGTTTAGGTATGGCCCATCAGGGGTAGCTTGAATGAGGCATATCGACGTATTTTATTATTTTATCGGGTATCTAGACTGTTTCATTCAAAAGCAGATGAGTGAAATTGTCTCCTTTTCTCGTGATTTTACTTTCCGTAATTATACTCCCTCTAATTAACCTAGCAATGTCACGTGAGCTGCAGTTTCCGGTTGTTTAACAAAAGGCAATTTAATGGTATACGGAAATCAGGGCATTTGACGATGTTCGATGTTTTTTAAATATTTTTATCATCGTAATTCCTTCAACTTAAAAAACTTTTGTATTTTACAAAACTTCTTATATTTCTGCGTAATTATGAGTCATGGCGGGAGAAATAATAACTGACTTGCGATTTGCGATACTTGTGCACTCTGATATCATAGATTAAACCGTTTCTGATAAAGACTTATCACAAAGGTACATCGATAACAAAATAATTTTTCATGCGAACTTACAGTATTCTTTGAAAGTTTTCTCCGATGTTTAATTTTTTCTTGTATTTCTAATAGCAAATGATTATATTTCTTCAAATTAAGACTGACTTTTGTGTATACATATATGAAACATTGATCATGATCTTGGTAATATACCTATATCAATCTCTAATAAATAAATAAATAATAATCTTTAAATTCGTTCATTCACTTTGTCCACGTTGCAACATTGAACACATTGAATCTACGTGAAGTTGATCCCTTTGCACGGAAATGCTTTATGATAGATTTTCAAATATTTACTGCTGTAATCTCGATTAAAATGATAAAATTTTTAAACACGTGATGCACAATTTCAAAATTCTTAATTTTAACGTTTTAATTCAATAATTTTGAAAGTTTCCAATTAGAAATTATATAATTTTCAGCGTTTTAAAAATTTGCAATTAAAATCGAAGTGGTTGAATTTTGAGAAGTATAATTAACAATTTGAAAATCGTTAATTTTAAAAGGATTTGAATTTACTTGAAATAATTGAAATTTTAGCGGGTTTCAGTATAACAAATTTTTAATACCACAATTCTTGGTAATTGAAAATGTTTTCAATCTTGAATGAAGTTCGGATTCGTTTAATTTTAAACGTTCCATTGTAGAAATTTTTTTATCTTGAATGTTTCCCATTTAAAATTATTACTTCATTTTGAACGTTTTTTTTAGAGTAATTAAATTTTAAAGGTTTATAATTGAAAATTTTTACATTTTAAACGGTGAAAATGACGGTGAATTGACTTTTTGATCTTAGAAAAAATTGTATAATCATTTTTAATGTTGAATTATAATATGTTTGGTGTAATAATAATATAAAATTCTAGAATTTCAGAAGCTTGGACTTTGAAACATTCAATTTAGTTTTCAATTTAAAATTGTCAAATTTTAATCACTTCGAATTGAAGTTTATTTAAATTCAAAAGTTTTCAATTTTGAACGCTTGTAATTAAAAATAATACAATTTCAATTCCTTTGAATTCTAAATGATCCAATTTTTGAAATTCCAATCTGAAATTATTCAGTTTTGAACACTTTGAAATTGTCCTATTTTCGAAATTTTAATCTGAAATCATGGAATTTCGAGATTCTTCAATTCAGAATAAAGTCTTTCAGTTTTGAAGGCATTGGATTAATGATACAGTTTGAACTCCTTTTCAATGAAATTGTCCAATTTCCAAAATTTTGGTTTGAAATTTTTCAGGTATGAGAGCTTCTGATTAAAAAATTTTAAATTTCAAACACTTTCAATTTCAAAGTATTCAATTTTAAATGGTTTTATTTCGAAATGATACAAGTCTCATTCCTTTTCATTTCATTCGAAATATTTTTTCAAAATTGTAACTTATCTAAAATTGTTTGATTAGGAAAGTCTTCAATTCAAAGTCGTTCAATGTATTTTTTTTAAATTTCAAACGCTTTCAATTCGAAATTAATTATTGTTTCAAAAACTTGTAAATTATTAATATCTAAAAACTTGTTTAATAATATATGTCCATTCTTTAACATGAATGTATTTAAAGAAAAAAACCTATGCTTTCTTTTCAGACAAAAAAAAGAACCCTAAGTGAGGAGTTGCAGTACAGAAATAGATGAGCAACATTTTTGCCAAGAATGGGTTTTTTGCATAAAAAATTTTTAAAAAATCAAATACACGTTGTGTTCAATGATTTTCTCGAAATCTCATTTTTAATATTGTAATAAAAAGATTGGCGATTCAAAACTTTCCCATCTTCTTTTTCTGATCATATTCCTCCTCCTGAAAGTTTTTGAGCGCAGTGAAATAATAAAATACTTATTTTTTCATATAAAAAGCCCTTAAATACAACTATTTGCTACTTTTTTCAGCACTAAAATACCAATTAAATTCTAAATTAAAATCTGAAATCTTCACTTTCTACAAAAAAAACATTTATCAGGAACAATATTTCTTGAAATTATTATTGTTCATTCATAAAAAGACTTATATCTTTCTTCTTTTTATAGACCTTTCAGCGAAAAATCGTCTGTTACAATGCGGTACCGTCACACTAAATCTTTAATTTTTCGGAACAGAATAATTTTTTTAAATTAACGTTTTTTTTATTCAGTCGCCCTATATCCCAGGAGGAAGTTTTATTATTTCTTTTAATTGAAAATTAAATTTTTAATCGCGATCAAAAGATGATTTTCGAAACCCATGAAATCTTAACCTCCAAATTCTTGAATGATTTACTCGGCATTGGTTAACTTTTTCCAATTAAAGTCATTTTCTTCGAATTCTGCAACTCAGTATCTCGGAATTTTGTTCTTATTCTTTGTTCAAACTAAGAATTGCATTTTTTTCGCGATCCGCAGCCGAACTTAAGAGTGGACTTTTGCTTTATCTTCAAATGGTGATTTAGATTTTACAGAATGCTTTTGCGCTTTCCTAAAAAATTCCGATTTTGTTGGTTATCTAGTTCTGTACTGTAACCCTTCAAGTACGAAAAAAGTCTTGATTTATTGTTGATCTCGTTTAAGAAGGTCAATTGTTCATTTTTTCAAAAAATGCTTATGATTAATGAAAGAGTTATCAAAAACCCTATCGAACCTGTGGAGGAAAACAAATTTTAATTGTTACTAACCGAGTAATAAATCACCAAAATTGATGGTAGTTGAAAAAGAAGGGGCTTCTAATTTTCAATTTTACATTATTAAAAGTTTCATAAACTAATGAATTAAAAATTTCCCAATTTTAATTTGAAATACTTTAAATTCGGACCAACCAACACCAATAACCAACCTCACACTCTTTCTTTCTTCCGTCTTTTTTATACTACTGGGAACCAACATGTTTCGAAGCCAATTTAGACTTCCTCATCAGAAGTGATTTATGGGATAACTACAGTTATAAATAATGAAACATATATTAATTGTGTATACGTGCATGGCAGCCTTTTTTAACCAAATGCAAATAGATTTATTAAATTTAATGATATTCTCATTAAAAGTTTCTTTGTTATATTTTTTTGTTGAAGTCAAAACATATTTTCTTGTTAATATGAAATATTTTTTTTGGCAAAAACCCATGAAACTTGCATTTTATCAATAATTCCTTCTGTAATGCATCCAATCTAAGTTTTTACTAACTAAATCAATTCTTTAATACCCCTACACCAAACTTTCAGTAATATCTATCATAAAATCACATTCCACCAAATTTTTATAAATTACAGTGAAAATCATGCACGGGGAAGAAAATTCAAAAAAAGACGAAGTGTAGTAAACGACGGATGCTTGACGACTGACACGTCTATATAGACCCTTAGACAAATTATCACTTCACTTCTGAAAGAAAAATCTTTAAAAAACATAACCTCTGGTAAAGTCCTTTCGTGTAATAGTATATCACATAAAAAGTCTGTAAAAACGAGAAAATATGTTTCTAAAAATCTGTGTAATAGGCTCATCAGAAACAGTTGTGTAAACTAGTGAGAAAAAAGGGAGAAAAAAAGAGATAACCAATTGCCTTATTCTTTCTCCGTCCTTTTTATAGTACGAGGATCCAACAAGTTTCGAGGTCATTTAGACCTCTTCATCAGGGAAATTTTATAGAAAACTAAGGTAATATATTTTGGTCTGATTTTTATTTTTATTTTAAAATTACTATGAATCTTGAATAGGATCTTACATTTATCAGAAAGTATTATCTTTCAAAAACTCTTTTGCAAAATTTTGTACATGCTTTTCATCTTAGCTGAAGAATTAAATGAAAACATTTCATTTCTCACAGAAATCTAATGAAACTATCGAAAGTCATGAAATTTTCTGCTGTTTTTTATATTCATGAAGTTAAAACCTAGTCTGTTGTTTATATTATAAATCTTTATCGGAAAAACTCCGTGAGCTTTGCAATTTCGTTAGGATATTTTTCTGTGGCTCAATTTGATTTAATTTTTTTTACTTGAGTAAAAGAGAGATTTTATTTCATTTATTTTTTTTTAACAGGACTGTTTATCATATTACTGCCTGATCCCCAATTTCTTTCAGTCTCTTGTAAAATCCATCATGAGTATAAGCGGAAATATAAAGAATAGTTTTTTGATACACTTAGCTTGTAATTTGTTTTTGTCTATTGATCCATTGTACTTGACAATTCTTCCAGTCCTGAATATGAATTTTATTAAAAATCTGGTTAAAAACACTCAGGCTTCACTATTTTTATTTTTGCTTTGTAATTCTTGTACACCGAACCAAAAAAACGATTACACTTCTTCCAGGCCTCAATACGAATTTTATTTTAAAAAAACTGGTTAAAAATACTCAGGCCTTATTATTTTTATTTTTGTGTTTTAATTTTTGTACACTGAATCAAAGCGAAGAACTGTGAAATCATATTATGAAGAAAATTTCCGAAACTTCAGCTCATCGACACGGCGACTCAACTATTACGATCGGTAGATACTGACGGAAACCAGAAACGTCACTTTTTGTGCTGAAATTTGTTTTTTGATCAGTGAAGGTTATTTTTCTGAGAGTCGAAGGAGAGTGCATAGCTCATAAATCCCATATGTTTTCTAAATCTGTTATTTACTTTACTAAGTATTTCTTCAATTTTGGAGAAACACTTTCTTGATGTCGTAGTAAATTTTTCTATTTACGTTAATTATTATTCTTTATTTCATATCCAAATAAGATTTTAACCAGAAAGCAGAAATAATAAATTTTCCCCCCAAGAAATTGTTTAAATATTTTTTGAAGCAATTTCGGATCTGACTCCAGAGATCATTAAAAATGTAGGTAATAAGATTGATCATTATCATAATGAAATTCTCAATTAATATTGATTTTTAAAATTTTGAATCTATATTAAAAAGACCATTGTGAAGAATATATAAGATATTCTGAGTGTATTCTACCTCTGACTAACCATTTTGTGTAGCTAGTGAGGGTATCGCTTTCCTTTTTCCGGAAAGTAATTAATGACGTTTAAGCAGTATATGTGCATCCTTCCGGCAACCCTATTTTTGATATGTACCGGGATGCCATTATATCATTTTTTTTTGTATTTTATTTCGATTTTATAGTATTGTCATTTCACACTTTGAATTCCTTAAGTGCACAAAATTACACAAAGGAAGTCAGTTATAAGTAATAACATCCCTATCAATTTAAAAAAATAATATTTGTGCTTCTTTCTTTCCAAAGAAGATTTATTTTGTTTGCTCGTTTTTTTTTTTGGGACAAAATGTTTTAGGTTGTGAAGCATTTGTAACATATACGTATATTTTCATTATCTCATTTTTATCTAAAACTTTTGAAGACAAAATGTATGAACAAAAGTCAAATTAGAGAAAATTACTATCTTCAAAATCATATCTGAAAGGAAAATGATCAATTGTGTCAAGATCAGTAAAGGCAATTGATTCTCCTTCTTTTTTCTCCCTCTTTTTTCACTTGTTTACATAACTGCCTCTAATGAGCCTATTACACAGAATTTTGAAAACATATTTTCTTGTTTTTAAATACTTTTTATGTGATACACTATTACACGAAAGGACTTTATCAGAGGTTATGTTTTTCAAAGATTTTCCTTTCAAACTTAATAAACAGAAACATTAAGCCATAGATCTTGTTTCCGTTCCGTAAAGGTTTATTTCTTGGTCGACTCTACAGATCATTTTACCATTTTTTTGAGAGAATAACCAATCCCAAACCCACGTGAAAATCATCTGTTCGAAGAATGCTAATAGATTTTAGGAAACTATACAAAAAGTCTAAGCCCCAAATATCAAGATTCAGAATTTAGTCCAAAAAGACAATAATAAGATAGTAAAATATTTTTACATTCAGTTATTAAATTTAATTTTAATTGTATTCAATTATTATACCTCAAATTATGTACATCCTTCCGGGCAATTTTATTATATTTATAATAAGTACCAGGATGACATTTCAATAATATTAACAGTATACTTAGAAAAACAAATGTATAGTAAACTGAAAGTATATTAAATATATTTGAAATCAAAAACATCTGAAAAATTCATAAGATTAGAGAAAAATGTGAATAAAGTACTCAATGGTACATAATAACAGAATGCACATATTGTGCGTATGGCATCTTTCTCAGAATACAATTTTTTGTAGGCACAGAGGGTATTATTTCTTTTATCTGAATGTATGTAAAACCTTTTGGCAATCTTATTTTTTGATAAGTACCACGTTTACATTTTAATTAGTTGTAAAATTGAAAGATCCTGAAAAAATTATTACATGATTTATGTACACAGAACTTGGGAAATGAAGGAAATATAGTGCCCAGATCAAATTTCGTGGAATGATTTAGAACCAATCTATTCAGATTATTCCATTTTTCAAAAAAGAAAAATGTAATAATCCAAATCAATAACACATTTCTGAAAAATTGTTAACTTCATCAAATTTGCGAACTATATTGAAGTAAAATAGATATCTTTCAGTAAATTAAGTTAAAAATTAACATCTGAATTGAAAGAAATCTTGAGTATTCATTAGGCAAACCTGCAGATTGAAACAAATCCTTGCTCAATGTCTCTCTTTTAAAATTTCTAAAGATCGATATATACACTGTAAAAACAGGGAATTATTTCAGGGCTAATTTCAGGTATTCAAATAAGACTCAAAATAGAACAATCTCGAGTGGTACTATAATGAGTCCTCTGGTGGGATCCCAGAGTCATTTGTTTTACATTGAAAATAACAGAACGAAGTTATCCTATTCGAAAACAGGACGTGCAAAAAATGATACCGTAAAAAAAAAGATCTCTAGTTTTTACAATGTATAGACGTGTCAGTCGTCGAGCATCCGTCGTTTACTACACTTCGTCTTTTTCTGAATTTTCTTCTCGGTGAAGAATTTTTCTCATAATTTAAAAAATTTATATTATAGAAGAAATTATTGATAGAATGCTAGTTTCATGGGGTTTTCCAAAAAAGATATTTCATATTAACAAGAGAATATGTTTTGATTTCAACAAAAAAAGATAACAAAGAAACTTTTATTGAGAATATCAATAAATTTAATAAATCTATTTGAAACATGTTGGTCCCCAGTAGTATAAAAAAGACGGAAAAAAGTAAGGGCGTAAGGTTGGTTTTGGTTGACTCTTTTCGTTTTCTCCCTCTTTTTCTTTTTTTGTTTGTACATTTATTGTACATTTGTTTCTAATGAGCCGGAAAAGCGGATAGTCTCGAAGTCTAGTTTTGATTTGTTTACAAGTTTGATGAAGTTAGTAATTTTTCAGAATTGTGTTATTGGTCTGGATTATTATCTTTTTCTTTTTGGAAAATGGAATAATCTGAATAGATTCGTTCTAAACCAACCCACAAAATTTTATCTTGGCACTGTGATCTATTTCCTTCATTTTCCATGTTCTGTGTACATAAATCTTGTAATAATTTTTTCAGGTTTTTTTTTTCAATTTTACTACTAATTCAAATGTTAACCGGGTACTTATCAAAAAATAAGGTTGCCACAAGTTTTACATACATTCAGGTAAAAGAAATTATACCTTCGTTGTCTACAGAAAATGGTATTCTGAGAAAGGTGCCATATTAACAATATGTGCATATTATGTACCAACTTTTTGGGTGTTCCTTTTTCAGTACACCAAACATTTTCATAAGAAAGTAGAAATCATTTGGATCTTTAAAAAATTTAAAAAGAGACATTAGACAAGGATTTGTTCCAATTTGCAGGGTTGCCTATGAATTCTTAAGATTTCTTTTAATTAAAGTGTTAATGATTAACTCAATTTATCAAAAGATATCTATTTTACTTAAATATAGTTTACAAATTTGATGAAGCTAGCAATTTTTTAGAAATGTGTTACTGGTTTGGATTATTAAATTTTTCTTTTTTGAAAAATGGAATTATCTGAATAGATTGGTTTGTAAATCAACCAACAAAATTGAAAAGCTTTTTATTTACTTTGTAATTTATATTAACCTTGAAATGTAAGACATCATTTTCTAATAATATATTCAAGTTCTAAAATCCAAGATCTTAACGAGATCTTGAAGAATTTTGCTGAGACTTTGAAAGTAGTATAGTAGTGCTATAATGATGGACGGCTTGTCAGGACATAGCGCAGTGTTTTAATGAGTTTCTTAGGAGACGTTTCATTTCCGGGTAACGATCGTTCCAATGCAAGGTATTCATTCTGACATTTTCGTGTGGGTCTCATCGATTTTCTGTTGCAACGAGTACGCGTTACCGATATCCTACGTTTTAAAACTTGCCACATTATGCATATGCTTATATTTTCTTCAAAAAATTCAAATAACATTAGTTGTGAGCAGTAGAATAATTCTAATAATCGTGACATAGACTAATTCATTAAAAAAATAAATTAAAACATATAGTACAGCTTTGTAACATAAAATTTATTATGTGTATTTAACTTCGTATAATTTGATTTACGTCGATCGGAAATATTTAGCAAATAATTATTTCTTTATAATTAAATAATTTTATTAGACACTTAAAAAAAAGATTCTTTGATACGAACAAATTTTCTTTGATTCAAAGAAAAATATGATTTGGCTCTCAGTCAAAGAAAAGTTTCTTTGATTCAAAGAAACGGATAAAGTTCCGAAAAGGGAATACCTCCGAATACCCGAAAATTTGACTTTCAAAGTCAAAACCCCAAAAAACTGCAAATATTTCTTTTTTCTCTGTTTATTTCAATAAATAATAAAAAATTTTGAAAAGACTTCAATTAAAAGTTGTAGATCTTTCAAAAATACACCTTTTATGCAATGTCTCTTGGGAGGGCAAGGCACTCCTGTGAGAAAGGGGTAGGGGTATGAATTGAATTATTTTTGTGAAAAGTCAAAGGAATGCCTTCCCCCCCCACGAGACGTTGTAAAAAGGGAGGAGCGTGACTTACATTATTTCTGTGATCATTTACAGAGGTACCTTCCCATCCCTAACGAGATATTGGAAAGGGGTAGGGGTTTGACTGAAATTATTTCTGTGACCAGTCACAGAGGTGCCTTTCTGCCTCAAACGAGACGTTGGAAAGGGGTAGGGGTGTGACT
>JAUMHM010000031.1:66208642-66220311 GCA_032362435.1 Melikaiella ostensackeni
GATCATTTTGAACCGCATTCACAACTGGGTTTGGTTCTTTCATAGTTGTTCCCACGAGAAGCTAGGGAAAGGGTTCGCCCACCCTTGCAGAGCCCCGCATGCAAGGGTAAGGCTAATACTCTAGGAGGTCGCCCGGTGTATATAAATATATGAATATATAAATTGAATAATAAAAATTCAAATTAAATTGTATAATTTCAGATTAAATTTTACAGATAATTAAAATTGAATATTAGTAAATCGAAGTGTAAACTAGTAAAATTTCACTAATTCAATTAGAAAGAAGTCGGTCGCTGATGATAACTATCAAACTAATAATTCGATTAGTCGAAAATTTCAATTACTAATTCGTTAGTGGATAATTACTAATTGCTTAGCGGAAGTATAATTATCTGTTTAGGGCTGTATAGTGTATGTAATAATTAAAGAAGGCTATAGAAGTAGGAATCGTGAAGAATATGAAGTTTATTATGAGAGCGCGATTTTTTTTCCTTTATTTTTTGGTGTGGGAGTTGTAGTTTTATTTGAAGCTAGCTTTTCAAATTGAATTGGAAATTAAAGAATTCAAAGTGAATTTTTAATTTGTGCCTTTGAAATAAAATATCTTGTGGAGGATAGGTATAATCGTTAATAGTGCTAGTGTTTTTGTTTAACATTTATTTATTTATTCATTGAGATTTAGAGTTACATCATTCATAAGATAAATTAGCTTTTTGAGTGTAAATTTGAAATTAAGTTGAGAGATATATCGGTCTTGAAATCCCATACCGTCTGCAGCCGGATTTTTTTTTAAGCGTTCGCATTTGTTTGGGCATTTGGCCAAGGGCGAGGAAAACTGCAGAAATCCTTCCCGAGCGCAGCAGGGTTATTTTTTTTATTATGCTTCCCAAATTAATTTCTTCCTGCCATCGTAGAGACGCAGTGAGCCGTCTTTCCGGAGATAGAGCCAACCTGGTTTTATGCCGGCTGTTTCTGAGGACCAGACTGCGGCGCGTTTGGAGTTGTATATGACGAGATTTCCGTTGGGTTGGAGTGTAAGTTCAACTCCTCCTATGCCAGTGGACCAGACTTTATTCCCGTTCTTAGTCAGGATGAGGTCGCGCTTAGTTAAAAGGAGCTTGTAGTCACCGGATTGAAGGTAGCTATCTTTCAGTAAAGCCTCGTTAGGTCTTATTGTGTTGATGCCGCAAATGGCCCACGTATTCTCAATAATTGGGAGTTGTTCAAGGATTTTGGCGCTGACCTGGATGGAATCTTCCAGTCCGATACCTTTTAGGCAGTAGTAGGTATTCCAGTCAGGTATCAATCGCCTCTTCCCGTCCAGTTCAACGATCCAGGCCATTTTCCTTTGGGAAATGTGGCGGTCCAATTGAACCAATTTTCCGCGATAGTCTTTTAGTTTGAGATCTGAGGATGAGACAGGTGTAACGATCATAACCAAAGCAGCAAACGAGTAAGCTACGAAGAGAACAGCGATCCTGTTGAAATGATTTTCCATTGTAATCCTTGTAGATTTGGTAAATGTAGAATTGGAGACAATGAGTCCAATGTTTTTCAATCAGCGTCCTCAGCGAGTTCCTCAGGTGAATGTATCCTGGTTTGACAGAGAAAACTGATAAGCTTTTTCAGTTCATTTATGGGGGTGTAGCGATTCTAAACAATTGAATGAAGGGTCCCAGGGCATAAGGGCGTAAGTGACGAATTTCGAAAATTCGTTTTTATGGCTTGAAAAAATTGTTTTGATCTAACTCGTGTGTCTAGAAGATTATGGTCCGGCTTGATTCAGAAGCGGGTCAGAATACATGTTTAATAATTAAAAATAAATGATTACGTCTTTTCGCCTGTTCTTTTCACGATTCGATAGAGCTAAGTAATAACTTGAAAGTGCTTTCTTGGTTTTTTTTTTTTTTTTTTTTTTTTTAATTAATAAATGGAAAGTGCTTTCTTGTTTTTTTTTTTTTTTTTTTTTTCTTTAATTAAAAGATGAAAAAGTTATGCAACTGTTTGTGTGCCAATATTTTTGTTTTTCGGGACTTACGCCCTTATATCCCGGACCCTTCAAATTCTACGCCTGAAGATTCTAAACGCGGGGGCTCTACAAAATCATATTTATTTAACAAATTGAGTTTTTTAAATTTAAACTCGAAACGGTTCAATCCTCAATCATAAAACTGCACAAGAATACTCTGCATGGGAAATCGGGAATACTCTACACATTATTTTTTATCATTTTAATTATAAAAACACTATACACCGTTCGATTCCACGCAAAAAAACCCTGAATGCAATAATGCAAAAGAGTTGAAAAAGCATTGTTTTTTTCGATTGTTTCATTATATTCTACTGTAGGGAGGCGTTGTCTAGTATACCGCAAAATTAATTATAATTTTTAATATTTAAGAGCACGCACCTTTGTGATTTCTTAATTATCTTCTAAGAGGATTCTCATAATTTCTTTAGAAAAAAAAGTTTCTTTGAAATAGAAACGGAAGGAAATATGTCACAATATGTATTTCTCTCTATGTATAATGTAAAAATAATAAAAAAATTACTGATACTTTTTAATGTCCTCGGGAGAGATTGAGAAAATTTTTTTAGTATGCATGCATTTTTAAGAAGTTATACTGCATAGTTTTATTATATACAAAATTGTATGAAAAAGATGCACAGAATTCCGACGCAACAATTTAAAAATTTATTAATCTCATGACTTCGGTAAAGATTGGGAACTTTTTAAAAATAAATTCATAAATTTTTTATAGTTTTGAAACTTCATATATCGAATAATGTTAAAATAACAAAAAGATTACTGTTACTTTTTAATAATCTCGGGGGAGATTAAGAAAATGTTGTTATTATGCATGTATTTTTCAGAAGTATATACTGTATACTTTTATTATGTACTAAATTGTGTACTAAATAATGTATAGGAAAGATGCACAGAACTCAAATGCAACAATAAAAAATATTATCGATCTTACGACTTCGAAGGAGATTGGGAACTTTTTAAAAACAAATTATGCCAATTTTTGAAACACAAGTTTATAAATTTTTTATGATTTTGAAACCTCATATCTCGAATGGTGTAACAAAAATCAAAGAATTATTGCAAATTTTTAATAACCACAGAAGAGGTTAAGACCATTTTTTTAGTACGCATACATTTTTTAGAGGTTTGTTAGGATAGCAATGAAAAATACGTATTTTTTGTTTTTTTAAAAACATTTTTCTGAATGTGCCGCCACACATTTAAATTTTAAGTCCGTCACGAATATTTTTATCGGAAGAATCAAGAGTACGTTTAAATTCTTTTTTGAAGTGCTATATTCCTTATAAAAACAGCTTTTTAAAAATGTTAACTGTTATATTTAGAATAGTAATACCACTTATTTCAAATAAGTTTTAAAGTCTTATTCTCTGATTTGTTACCTTTTCCATAGAGAGTGAACATGTATTTTTGATTTTTTCGATAAAATAATTTTTAGAAGTCGCTAGAGAGTAGTATAGGTAGGCCGGTGACAGCTACGTAGTATTAGCCGACACCGACAGATGGCGCCATTATCGCCGCCGGCAACTGACTGACACTGGTTTTGCTGGCAGTCGGTAAGGTAGGATACTGGAATTAAATCTTGTCTCGATCGATATGGATGGTCCCTGTTTTACCGATGGAGTCACCACCCACCCCTGCCTCTTCGCTAAACTTTCCTAGGAACTTGTATCTTCTAGAAATCGAACTTTCTAGAAATCTAACCATCTGGAAACGTTGATTAGGGTTGCCAAACGTCCTGCTTTAGCAGGATTTATCCCGCTTTCTTTATGCCGTCCTGCTAATCCTGCTGAAACTTCATTCGTCCTGCTTTCTTGTTTTATTCAAGGTTCGTAAGCATTTAACAGTTTTTTGAATGTACAAATATTGGAGAAGGTTTCTTATTTAGTTTATTCTTTGAGAACATTTTTTTCCAACTTTCGCGCACATAAGTGGCAGAAATGAACGTAGATTTTCATTGGTCACTGTGCAGCCCATGAATGAAGTGCGTTATAAAACCTTACATGGTTCAACTCACGCGCACGCATGATTTGTTATATACCTCTTAAAGCGCGAGCTGCAGCAAGGTTCCGGTCAACAGACGCAATTACCTTTTTTTAGGGTTTTGGCACTGGGTATCCTGCTAAACTCCTTTGGACATCTGACAACCCTAATGTTGGTGGATGAGATCTCTAACAATTTTCTACACATTGAAGTTTCTAGAAGGTTTGCAACATGAGGAGCTATTGTATTTAAAATTGCCATTGTCATCAAACTTTCTAGAAGCATGAGTACAGGACGTAGCAAATCAGTCCCACACGTATGGCAATACCACTTCGGCTGCAGAGTAACCGGCCTGTAATTACAAATGGGACAATTAAGTTGTTTTATTATTTAAAATTGAGTATTTAAACTTTATGCATTGAAGTAAATTTACAAATTTGAAGTTAACAAATAATTTAAAGTTACTAGAATGAATAAATTATTTATCTAAGTACTTCCGAGAGCCTTAAATTCCAAAATTCAAACCAACGAGGCTTCTTCCTTCGATGTAAGACGGGTTGCTGCACTTCAGGCTTCAGAGAGAGAGAGAGAGTCTATGCCCCAACAATGCTTATCCCTTAGGCGTAAGGCGGGTTGTTTCACTACAGGCTTCAGGGTTAGTCCACAATGGGAGTTGTGAACGTTGACGTTCGAATGGATATGCGTATTTGGCGTCATACGTACGTTGTTGCCAATTTTCCTAGTAGCTTTGCCGTTTCGCTCTTTTCGTTTACTCATAACTTACTCATGTATGAACGTAATAGCTCCTTCAATTTTCAAATAACGCGCCTAAAATTAAGTTAGGTTAGGAGTGGAAGAACTTAGTGGCGGGAGGGGATGAGAAGTGGAGGAATGACCTGCTTTTTCGATCAAGCTATCTGGTCACCCTAAACACGAGAGCACTTTAGTGAGATAAACTTGTGATTTTTATACTACTCAATTTGTGAAATGCTAAAATACTATATTATTTCATTAGTCAAACACTCAATGACTAATTCAATTGGTAAAATGATCACTAATTCAGATTTAGAGAGCTGAAAGCATTAAGATACCATTCTTTTTATTAGGAATTTATTTTTGATTAAATATTGCAGTTTGGTGAACTCTGAAAAAACGGTTTCGCAATTTCAATTAAGTACATCCAGCAATGTGAAGCGCGTCGATTCAACAAAATTGGACATTTAATTTTTTCAGTTGGATCTCATCTGGAAACGATTTCGAAAAATTTGACTTCGGCATATGTCAAAAAGTCGGCTCTGAATCGAATCGAATCATTATCCACGCCACCAGACTGAACAAAATCCCTATTTAACGGCAAATTCGCGAAAATAGTCTTCTGACTGAATTACCTTTTTACATTAGTTTTTAGGGCAAGAACCAAAAAACTGAGTTTCTCGTTCCTCTATATTTAATATTTCGGCATATGAGGAAAGACAAAGAGGCTTGGCTGTTTACACGTGTTGCGAAATTTCGAGATCTATAAATCAAACTTTATTCAAACTAAACCCGCCATGAAACTTGCCAAAATTAATTGGTACTGACACGTGCTGTTTTGGTGTTTCGTAACTTCTAATCAGATTTAGAATCGTCAATGTAAAATCAGTCTTTAATATTATTTTTTCACTGCAAATATCGGAGCGAACCCTACACTAATGTAACGTAGAGCAAGAGGCAGGAAACTTCTTATTCTTCCTGCTTGTGGCTTCTTGGTCTTCCGCGAATATCCAGAACCAATCTCATGCGACTTCGTGTCATAAAGACTTTGGCAGTATAAAGTGTGGTCGAGATTTCCTGGAACTATCAAATTTTTTATATAATATTTTCATAACAAAAAAAGAACCAAAGGATATGATACTACTAAAATCTCATGTACCAAAAAATCACCCTGGGACAGCGGTGACCCTTGTTCTGCGGATTCTCTTTACAGCACCCTTAAACTCAAATTTGAATGTTGCCGACTCCGATGAGAAGAGGTTAAAAACATTTTTTAGCACACTAATACATTTTTAAAGGTTATATAGTTTTATTGTATACTACATTTCAAATTGGATTATATTAGATTAGAGCTTATTATCAAACTCACAACTTCGGTAGAGATTGGGAATTTTTTAGAAACAAGTTCATACATTTTTTATAATTCTGTTTAAATTAAGATTAAGAAACATTTTTTAGTACGCATACATTCTTTAGAAGTAGTTTTACTGTATATACTTTATTGTATTTTATTTGTACATTCACTAAGAAAAATATTTGCTTCGGGCAACAAGATAATTTTTTTGGTATTTGTACAAGAAACTATTTTTTTGATTCAAACAAAGTTTTTTTTGCACATTAAAACGTTTTGTTCAACCAACGACAATTTTGTTGAGTTAACAGAGCAACATTTTGGGGCAGGAATATTTTTCTCAGTGTTGTACCGGAAAGATGGACAAAATAAATCCACTAAATCAAAAATAGATTCAAGTGAAATCCAACTAAAATTAGGATGTCTACTCACCTGAATAACATGGAAAACCTGGAATTGTCAGGGAGTTTTTATATACCTAGAAAACCCTGTTAATTTTCGAGAATGGTTTTTAAAGTCAGGGAATTTTGTTAAGCATGTAAGTAACTTCATAGTGCATTGCGGATGTACAGTTTGATTTAATTCATACTTCTTTTTATCATTTTCATTATTCTCAGGATAAAATCTTTCATTTAAAATATTAATGTGCTAAATTTGCACTGGATTTTAAGTATTAAAATAAAATAAATAATATCTTGAGCCAATTCAAATTGAATTTTAGTAAATTCTTGTGTAAACTGTAGTCAATTTAAGTGAATTCTAGGAAAATCGAGCGAATACCATTAGGTTCAAGTAAATACCACTAAATTCAAGTGAATGTTAGTACAAATTTAATTCGTGTAAATTCAAGTAAATTTCAATAATTTATCAATTTAAACTAGATGCAAGTGAAATCCAACTGAAAGCAAGCAACTTCATAGTTACATTATGTTGAACGAAATTCTTTCTCGTTAGCTCGCATCCGTCTCGGTAATGAATTGCTATATTAGATTGACAAAAAGTTTAAAGAAAAAAATTGCAAAAAAGAGACCAAAATAATTTATATTTAAACGTTAAACAAATTCAAATATTGACAGATTATTCAAATGCTAAACACTTTGAAATTTTCAGATGAAAGATTGAAAAGGAAAACATTTTTAAGATTAAAATTCTCTCATTTCAAAGTTACTGTAATTTTGTATTGTTTTTCAATTAAAATAATCGTTGCGCACCTCGTTGCGATTGAATAATGTATGCCTTTTAACAATTTGTGAAATTAACTGTAGACACACGTAAAAAATTTCAGTTGGAATAGACTTGCAGTTAACTGCAGTTAACTTGGTATAAATAATAGAGCCCCGTAAGAAAAAGAGACGCAAAAAAGCCAACGTAGCGATTTAGAGTCCACTGCTTAATGAGACTAATCTGTTATTTATTATTATGATCTTCACCGAGGAAGCATTACTGCAAGTATGAAGAATTTGAAGTCTTGGCACGTTTAAACCACAGTGGAAAGTACATTTAGTCGTTTAAATTTCTATATCTTTTTCACGGGTCCAGGACAGAAGAAAAATATTGTTGCTTTTGAAGTTTTTTTGTCATAACACTTCTTTCAAACGCTTAAATTGTTGAATTTAGAATTCTAATAGTATTACGAAATAGAGATTAAAAAAATCATCTCAAATTTGCTGGGTACCTCACAGTTTTAAACTAGTTTTCACAATATAATAATGCTTTCATTTTACGCAAATACATAACAGTATACAAAATCTGATACATTAACCAATTTTTATTTCTTCTAACAGTTTGGTGCGGTTAACCTTGCTGTTGAGAATATTGTATAAGCCTCTAGGTAATGCTTGACGTAATCAATCTATTGGTCCCTATAAATTCCATACCGTCTGCAGCCGGATTTTTATCAGAAGCGCTCGCGTTTGCTTGGGCATTTGGCCAAGGGAGAGGAAAACTGCAGAAAACCTTCCCGAGCGCAGCAGGGTTGTTTTGTTATTATGGTTCCCAGACTTGCTTCCTTTTGGCATCGTAGAGACGCAGTAAGCCGTTGTCTTCGAGGATGAGCAAACCCGCTGTTCTGCCGTATGTTCTTGAGGACCAGACTGGATTGTATTCGGAGTCATATTCGACGAGATTTCCGTCAGTTTGGAGTATAAGTTGAGCTGCACCTACGTTAGTGGACCAGATTTGATTCCCGTTTTTAGTCTGGACGAGATCGCGATCAGTTAGAAGGAGCTTGTAGTCACCAGCTTGAAGGTAGCTCCCTTTCTGTAAAGCCTCGTTAGGTCTCATCGTGTTGGTGCCACAAGTGGCCCACGCATTCTCAATGTTCGGGAGTTGTTCAAGGATTTTGGTGCTGACTGAGATGGGATCTTCCAGCCCGACACCTTTTAGGCACTTGTAAGTTTCCCGGTTGGGTATCAATCGCCTCTTCCCGTCTGCTCCAACAAGCCAGACAATTGTTTTTCGGGAATTGTCACCGTCCAATTGGACCATTCTTCCACGGTAGTCTTCTGCTTTGAGTTCTGAGGATAAGGCTTTCTGGTTTTCTTTGTTGGTGAGAGTGAAGGAACCATCGCCTTCGAGGGAAAGCGAAATCTTACTTGAATCTTTGATTTTACTTTCCCAAACAGCTTGGTTCCCGTTGTAGAGGACGAAGCGCGCACCGCTGTCGGAATTTAATTGTTTCTGGACCTTGGCAGTGTCGTCAGTCAAACCAGGTGTAACACTCAAAAGCAGAGCAGCAAACGAGTAAGCTGCGAAGAGAACAGTGATCCTGTTTAGATGATTTTCCATAGTGATCCTCGTAGGTTTGGTGGATGTAGACAGTGGTTGGCGTATCCTGTTTTGACAGAGAAACATAATGAGATTTTTCAGTTTCAAACTTGGAAGGTATGTTAAACTAGCATAACAACATTCTCGAATCGATTTATGACCTATATCATAATTTAGGGTTCATTTAGGGCTAATTCGATGTTCTATTCTGCCGTGCAAATATTGAAAGACGTATCTGTAGTTCGGATAAGCCACCTGTCACTTCTTTCCATCTGAAATCAAATTCATAAAGGCACTTCTTTCTGAATAAATTTATAAACATACGTTTTGCAATACGGTATACGTAATTGATATTACAAAC
Organism: Melikaiella ostensackeni; assembly: GCA_032362435.1. Classification (NCBI taxonomy): domain Eukaryota; kingdom Metazoa; phylum Arthropoda; class Insecta; order Hymenoptera; family Cynipidae; genus Melikaiella; species Melikaiella ostensackeni. The sequence goes on from JAUMHM010000031.1 coordinate 66,217,904, forward strand.
CTTACCAGAAAAAAGTGCTTTTATGAATATTATTTCAGATACAAAAAAAGTGGCAGGCGACGTATCTGACGTCTTTTATTAGTTGCACGGCGGCATTGCCAAAGTTTAATGCTTTGATTCAGAGCTTATTCTAAGGGTCAGTGTTAACCAAAAAGGGCAGTATTGAATACAAAACGGGCAGTGTTAAACCTCGATTTTGGGCACAAATTGCCGCATTCTTTTAAAATCAGAACTCCGATGATGTTTTTAGCTATCGCGACAGACCGTTCGTCCGGCGGTCAGTGTTTTTTCCTTAGAATATGCCCTGCCGCGATTTAAAACAAACAGGGATTACATTTGCTTAATGTTAAGCTGACATGTGAAATACTAAAAAGTATTGAATTTAATTAATTTCTTTCCGTACCATAATTAAGGACTCATTTAAGGGAGCAGTAACGATTCCACAAAATCAAATTCTACACCTGGAAACTCTAAACGCGGGGACACTACGCAGTATACAATTATATTTATTTAGAAAATTAAATATTTTGAATTTGAACTCAACACGTGGTTTATTCCTACGCCGTAAAACTCTGCACAAAATGAAAATTCAAATTTTACGAATTTAAATAAACTCTACATAATAACAATCTGTAAGAAATAACCCTACACAAGATAATTAAATGGATCGTTTTTTAAAACCCTACTCTGTAAATTTGAATCAGTGAGAAGTGGGTCACTGATTGAGATCAGTAAGGATTTTCAATAAAAATCAGTGAAATGTCTACTACTCTCCTCCACTCTACAATATTTAAGAGCACGAACCTTTGTGATTTATTAATTTTCTTCTGAATGCACTCTCGTTCCTTTGGAGCAAAAACTGAACAAAATATGTCACAATGTGTATAGTATTTGTCTTTCTATACACTATTAAAAACGTTTGTGATTTTACAAAACATTACAATACAAATTGTAACGTAAAATTGCAAGTACCGTATTCTAAAGCAAAATTGCAATAAATTTAGTGTAAAATTACAACACAAGTATTGTAATTTCCAAATGTATTTTTCTTTGAATATAATTTGAACATTTTATGGATTATTACTGAAGTAATTTGAATGAAAAAATCGTGAAATACCAATTGCTTAATATGCTGATTGTGTCAAGAATCTTTATTGGCAGACAAATAGTTAAAAAATTAAATAAATTACATATCTAACCTAAAAGTAATTAATCATGTATGAAATATTCACCTTTAAAATGCGTTCTTGGACATTTTTCACCTATAAGTCATACTTACTTCTTGATTTACATATCATCAAACGCTAAGACTAGTGATTTTTTATTTTTAATATAAATATAATGCAAGCCATATGTGCAGAAAACTTTAATTTTTCTCATAATTTGGTCTACAAAACATGTTTTTGAAAATTACATTTCGTTTTGGCAATAAACTTCCAATACATTTACTGTAAAATTACAACAGAAATTTTTAACAGTGTATATAATGTAAAAATGAGAAAAACATTACTGATACTTTTTAATAACTCTGGAAGAAAGTAGAAAAAATTTTTAGTTATATGCATACAATTTTTAAAGATAAATAGTTTTATTGCATACTAAATTTTATCGGAAAAATTCATAGAATTCCTACACAGCAAATTTGAAAATGATCAAACTCACGGCTTTAGTAGAGATTGGCAACTTTTTAAATACAAGTTGTTGAAATTTTATTAGGTTTGAAACCTCATATATCGAGTATTATAAAAATAATACGAAAAATACTGAAATTTTGTAATAACGCGGGTGTCGGGGAAAAATATAATTTTAATTTGAAAATATGCAATATTATGGCTGATGGTCTCGTGTAATTGAATAATGATTATTTTTCATGACAAAAATTTGAAACGTAAAGAAATTTCTATTTAAAAATGTTGTCATTGACCGAGCTTTTTTTCATATCGCGTTTTACAAAATTTTGGAAAAATGGTATGATTTTAATGAATGATGGCTCATTTTCTTGGGAAAAAGATTCGTTGCTCCTTAGCCTTATTCAGTTTTTATTAATAAAAAATTATTATCGAATCTATTCATTTGTTTATAATACCATAGGTTTCGTTTGAAAACATTTTCAAAATGATTTGAGTAATTAAAAAATTTGTTTTTTGAAATTAAATGAGGCTAAGTTATAGAGAATGTTTTTCCCCAGAAAATAAGCTATCATTTGTTGAAATCCTATCATTTTTTTAAGTTTGGTAAAAAGCGATAAGAGAAAAACTTTGGTCGAAAACCAAAATTTTTTAAATAAACAATTTTTCACGTTTCAAAATTTTTTCATGAAAAATATTCATTTTTCGTCTGAACAAGACCATCAGCAATAATATTGCGTATTTTAAAAGTAGATTATTATAAATACATATTTTTTCCCC
>JAUMHM010000031.1:66220411-66247729 GCA_032362435.1 Melikaiella ostensackeni
TTTTTTGCAAAATTCCGACTCAAATAAAGTACATAAACGTAGGTTATTGTCTTCTGATGCAATTTCCAAACTTTCAGCCTGATACTTTATTTTGAAAAAAAGTTCTATGGTTCAAAAAAAAAATTTGGTACATCGAAAAAAAGAGGTCGGTAATATAGGAATTTGACTGTGTCACATGCCCTTAAATGTTTTCTAAAATGTTGCGTAATTTTGAGGTTATGCGAAGTAACTGACTTCGACGACAGTTCATTTTCAGTTCAGAAAGTTTTTAATTATTTGTGTTTGGAAGATAGGATCCGTGTCAATGCAGGTGAGTAAAACTAATTTAAAAGTGCAGAAGAGTAAAAAAAACGGTAAATTTTTTTTACAAAGTTTCAGTCTGGAAGAGAGTAATCCAAACAAACAAAGTTCATGTAGATATTTTTAGTATGATTATACATCATCTATGAAATATAATTTTACTTGTCTGTTTCATTCCATCGAATTATGCGACAACAGAAAAGGTAAGTGTACTAATTCTAATGATAGGAAGTAACTTGTTTCTTTCAACTAGTTACTGTAACGAGTTACATTATTTTGGTAACGGTAGTGGTAACGCAGTTATTTTTGTAAATAAGTAACGAACCGGTAACTAGTTACATTTTTCATTAATAGTGACTATAAAAATCGTTACTTTTTTAGTTACGTTCAAAATGTAGCTCACAAGTCTTTTTCACGACAATCAATAAATTTTATTGCTTTTGCAACTATTTTCTCATTTTCATTATTCAAATTGTGGCGGCAGAGAGCCATAGAGATTTATAGTCAAATATGGGAAAAGTGCAATTTTTTCACCCATCCTGGAATTCAAAATTTTCTGAAATCTATACAAAATCTTTCAGAAAAAAAAATAATTCCAGAGTTGAATATTTATTATTTTTTTTGTTGAAAATCAATTTTTTAAACTGAAAATTTAACTTCTCTCTGGTTTAAAATCCAAATATTAATGATTGAGAAACTATCTTTTTTGGTTAAAAATGTTATTATTTAGTTCAAAATTTAATTATTTTGTTCGAAATTCAACAATTTTAATAGAAAATCATTCTATTCGGTTGATAATTCAACCGTTTTGTTGAAAAATCGTCTGTTTGGGATGAAAATTCAACTTTTTTGTTTTGTTGAAATTTTGTCTTTTTGGGTTGAAAATGTAAGTATTTTGGTAGGAAATTCAACTATTTGGTTGAAATTGAACGTTTTGTTGAAAATTCATATTGAAGTGTTGAAAATTAAACTATTTTGTAGAAAATTAGCCTTTTTGGCTCAAGATTTCAACAATCTGGTTGATTTTTTTCTTTCTTGCCTGAAAAAACAACTCTGGTTGAAAATTAATTTTTCAATTGATTTCAATTGTTTTTGATTGAAAATTAAAATCTTTTTTTGTTGAATTAATACATTTTTCGTTGTGAACTCATCTTTTTCAGTTGAAAATTAATTTTTTAAATTGAGAATTTAACTGTTCCATTATTGGTTTAGAATTCATATTGCTTAGTTCAAAATTGAACTATTTGTTTGAAAATTCATCTTTTTGGTTGGTAATTCAACATTGGTTGAAAGTTGAACTTTCCTGTTAAAAATTTATTTTCTTGTTTAAAGATTCATCATTTTAGTTGAAAATTCATTTGTTCGGTTGAAAAATCATGTATTTTGTTGCAAATTCAACATCTTCTGGAAATATCTCTGTTGGTGTCTTGGGATGTTATAAATCTTCCAAGAGGAACCTACAATTTTGGGTCGGTAACGATAGCGATAACTAGTTACTTTCTTCGTGATGTAACGGGGACGATAACTAGTTCCTTTCAAAAAGTAACTTAACCATCACTGTCTAATTCTATAAAATTTTTCCATTTTACACGACGAGGTTTAATAAAAAGTTGTGTCTTTAATGATCAACATTCTGAAATATTTACACATTTCCAGGTCAATTATCGTGTCCCTGCGGTTGGTTTACTTTTTAGACATACAATAGTTGACTGATTTAATTGAATAGTTTATATTTGTATATTTAAATATTGTTTCACTTAAAAATATGATTGTATCTATTGTCACGTTAGAGTTCGATAATAAATTATTTCAGAGTTTGAAGACGTTTTATCATTTTAAAATACTTGTTTTATAATTCAAGTATTTTTGAATAGGACCCCAAGATATTCACTACTTGAAATGTTTGTCAATTACTTTACTTTTTTCTGAATCAAAATAATGAAATATTAAGAGGACATTGTTCTACCAACACATACTTCATTAAAAATTCTCTTTTAGCAATTTGTAATTCTAAAGTGTAATGACAAAATAAAAAAATTCACTATAAGTGAGCTCTTAATGAATTATGAGTTCACTGAACAATTTCTTCTTATAATTTTATTATTTTTATTGGGGAATAAATATAATAAATATCTAGCAATTTGAATGTCCCGCCGATGTTGGCGTGCAAAACTGCCGTGATCAATTGAGCAACTTTTTTTACAGTTCATCAACGATCACCGTAATTTGGTGCTCTCAGATTTCCACATACTTATCCCGCTTGCATGATGCCTTCACATGGAATTGGTTTTCACAAATTAAACAAAAAAGTCTTTAAGATAGCCAATTATTTTCCGTGTATATATTTTCAGTCATAACCCAGTGAAAAATGAAGCTTTTTGAAGATTTTTGGTATCATTCTAAAGGTTATATTTTTCCAAAAAACGTGTGATTTTATCAATATTTTAATACTATATTTTCGTGGATTTTGAGGGTGTTCAAAATGTAGAAAAACGTCACTCAGATATTTTTGGTCATTTTCAGTGGAATTATATAGTCTTTTGAATTGAATTCTCCACTTTTATCATTCAAGATGTGTTGGAAATGATATAGATTACAAATTCTAGTAGACACGAATCATAAAAATGTATCAATGTATCAGTTATAAAACAAATTTTACGCTCATAGTTGTTTAAGACTTAAATACACTTGCAATAGCTGAATTATTTTTTTATCGGACTCAAATTTGCAGGATAAACTACTTGTCCCATGCACAAACTTTTGGGCTTCGTGGATTTTTGTAATTCAAAAAATTTATTTTTTCCACCCCCCTACTGGAGGAATATAATGATAAAAGACTCACACATGATGTTTAATTAATTTATTAAAACTTCCTAATCTTATATTAATTCTTATAGTCTCTCTCTCGGTACTTCTGTACAGAAACCGTCCGTGCACGTAAAATTTTTACGCATTTCAAAGAGATCTCTCGAAGAAAACGAAATAATCTCCACAGAACTTGATAAAATGCGACTCAACATCCTGCGACATGTTGTTCCATTCGCTATATAGATTTCAGAACAGTTCTTTGATAAATTTTATTTTGACAGTGCCCTCTAACTTTCACCATATTATAATATATGAATTTATTTGTATACAGGTATAGCTTATTTCTCAGATTACAGTTTACTAGAGAGTGAGTCTGAAACTGATTCAGAGAAATTCAAACTAATTTGTCTAATTTTTTCTCTAAGAGAAAATACTTTTCTAAATCAGTCAGTATTAAGGTGGTAAAGCAGAGGGAGGAAGCAAAAGAAATTCACTAACAATATTTTTGTTGATTGAGCAAACTTATTTCGTGCAGAGTAAATTTGCTTTCTCGGTGAAATTTTTCATTCAGCGATCATACTCTCAATAATTACAAATATGTATATGAAACAGTAATCAAATTCACTGTTTAGAGAAATTAGCAGCATGAAACTAAAATCGATAGTCAGTTGTTGGGTAAAAATTCTAGTGAGCTTTAAGTACTGTAAGTTCCAATAAACAGTGAATTTCATATTTTAGTGGCCGAGGCAAAAATGGTTCATAAATTCAATGAACAAAATTAAACATTAACAACACGAAATAACATTCCAGATTCCACAAAAGAGTAAACAGCAGATGTTCATCTTTCATTTCACTCGCGTACTTGTTTCATTCAATTTTCTGCGGTATATACGTTACAGTCAATGTCGGAGAACAGTCATTGTCGACAATAATAGAGCGCATTGACTGAAAGAGAGTCCAACATTGAAAATTAGTCAAATTCTGAATTTTTTAATGGAAACTGTTTACATGATTGTCAAATAGCATCTATTTTTCAATCAGTTGTGATGGAATATTAATTTTTCTCACAATTAACAACAAAAATGTGGAGTTCAATGAGCTGAATTGCCTAATTGCTAATTGCCTCCAGCTCTGAAGAGTTGAAGCAAAGTGACAATGTCCTCTCGTCTTCGGGAATTGTCGACAATGACCGGTCAATATTGGAAATTTCAAAATTTTAGTTTCTGGGATAGAAGTTGTTGACAATGACTGATGCCAGCGGGCACTGTCGACAGTGACTAGGCATTGTCGACAATGACTGATTTCCGACATTGACTGTAACATTTACATCGATGTATGTATATATGTTTCCATACGTGTTTTGTGCGTTTGGACCTAATATTGTAATCAATATTACAATAGGTAATCTGAGATCGTATTATTAAAATTATCCTGAGGTTCTGCTAAGGTATGTATCTGTTCATCTGCTTTCCTCTCGTTTCAGTAATTCGCCATTTATAAAGTTTGTATGTGTGTGCGCGCTCACGCTTGGGAATTACAATTTTTATATATTCGAACATGTCTCGCTGGTTTTAGTCTAAAAAAATGAACACGTGTTCCTCGAAAATATTGTTTGAGTCTTCGAGAAGTTGCGTAAGTGTGGTTGCACATTTTTCCTTTTTTTTACATTTTGGCACTGCACGTTCTCGTTTATGATTGTTCTATTCGGAAAAGCTCCAGAATATTTTCCGAGCCTTCCAGTTCTTGCTCGAATTGATTTTTAATTTTATTTTCTTTACAACTGACACTTTCGCTTCAATATATTATTTTTTATTAATCTTTTTCACACTTTCTCTCACATACACTTGCAATAAAATGATTTTTTCTCGACGACTTCAATCGAAATAGTTCATTTCGGCCATTATTATCTTGCAAATAATCGCGATACGCTTTTTGGTCTATAAATTCATAGAAGCAATGAAAACGTTAAATACGATAAATAACGAAGTGTTCCATAAATGTAAAGTTAAAGCTAGATTTCTTTAGTTGCAAATGAATATATTTGAAATCGCAACAATTAGAATTTATTTAACATTAATGTGAATTTCAAACGCAGTCAAATTTCATTTTTGTCGTTGTCATTGCCGTAAATGATCACAACTTACGATTAGCCTTCGAAAACATTGAGTTGTTCGTTTTCGGTACAGGTGCCTGAAGGACTTACGTCCCACTCATCGGGAAGATATAAGAAAATTTTGTATATGGTTACAGACTACGAATTTCTATAAATATTTCATTCATGAATGTGTTCACTACGAGTTCGCTCGCTAGTTACATGATGAAAATTCGTATCTATTGGAAAAACGGTCTTTTTGAGAATAAATGTCATTACGCAACTGTTTTTATTTCTTGCGTCACAGATATAAGTTTACTTCTAAAATCAAATTAGTGACTTACTTCTTGTATCTCAGTCAGTGAAAATCCATTAGGAATCAGTGACTTTTTACTGAAATTTCAGTGTTTCGAATAGCCACAATTATGTCACTGGTTCGCGGTGTAATTTCATTGATTCAAATAACTCAGTGTATATAACGAACTTGCGTTCTCGTAAACTTGCACTTATTCAGTGTCATATTTCGTCAATAAAAAATCCGTCGAATTACACATATGCAGTTTTTCTAACAGTAATTTGGAATAGTGAAGTAACCTTGTAAACATTTATAAAAGATTGATTAGGTTCAAGAAATTCTTTCACAGAAAATCCTTAGATTTTACTTTTATTTTGAAGTTGGGTCAAAGTAATTTGCAGCAGACTGATACGCAGTTGATTAAAATGATCCAGATTTGGTACCAAAATTATAATTGACAAGTGAAATTTCCGACCCCGCTCACATCATGTAAGATACTGTAAGATTTGGTCTGACCCCCTTCCCCTCCCCCTAAAGAAATTTTAATAAAATTTTACAGACTTAAGGAACGAACATGCATATAAATTCTGTACATTGAATAAACGTAGAACCTTAATAAAATTAGTTTTAGGAGAGAAAATTTCCAAATTTATGACATAAGATTTTTAAAATGCCGTAAAATGGGGCTGAGTGGAGCGTGTGGGGAAAACCGACTCAACAGCAACCTTATATTTCATTATTAATTATCTCTTTCTCTGAATAGAAAATTTTAAGATTACCAATTGTTTTTTTACAAATATTAAACTTTATTTTAAACCTTGTTTGATGCAGTTTCGTTAGTTATAACGAATAAAATGTGCATTTGCATAAGATTTTCAGGTTTGCAAATATGGTTAGGTTGTGTGAAACAACTCGTGAAAAACTTGACTTGCAGAAGTTTGTGGCACTTAGTGCGATGGATCATATTTTCTGGCACCCGAAAAAGATTCATACTTTGCACATGAATACAATCGATTTTTCGTTCTGTAAAATGATTTTGTAAGAATTTTCGTTTATGTTGGGGAAAGCAGCTCACAGTATTTTATTATAAATGAAAAAAAAATTGTTTGAAAAGTTAAACAACATTTAGAGAGCAAAAAATTTATCACATTATAAGAAGTATTCTAATATGTCTGACTTACACGTAAGGTTAAGAATAAATGTGGTTATGTACCAAATGACAATAGACAGATTATTAGACGTTGCCATAAGTCTTAGTAACTTCATTTGTTTCTAAAAGGATTATATAAATTATAAATAATTACTTTTTCTCTAAATATTTCCTTCTATGTATATTTTTCTACTTTTTTTGTGAGTAAGCGTCCTAGCTGCACATTGTGGGGTAAAGTCAATGAAAACGGAGTATTGGGTATTGTTTGTCACAGTCCTAGTAACTAGAAACCATGAAAATTAAAATCGTAGCTGATTCTTTTTTTTTTGAATATTTCATTTTAATAAACCTCTTACATTCGCAGGCTACTAATTTTTCTGAAAATACAGGGTGATCTAAAAATGAATCAATAAAAAGATATTGTTTTTGAAGCATGTATATTTGGTGCTAAAGCAGAAAAAAATATTGTTTTAGCAAGAAATATATAAGAGTAAACCTTCATTTCATTTTTACAAGTGCGTGCAACGAAATTCTACAACAGCTTTGAATGAATTAATTTGGTACTGTCTGTCGTTCATCAAAAGATTGATTTGATGCTTTTCCCAAAACTCAAGAAATTCTCGATGAAGAGCCTCGCCTGGTTATTCCGACTACAATCCTATACCTTCATCATCTCCAAAATTTCTAAGACATTCTCCTAAATGTTTAATAACTGCATGTACTTTAAGTGTCATAGAAAGGATCATGGAAATTGTCTTAAATAGTTTCTTAAGATTTTGTAAACATTTGGAAATTTCATCAAGAGAGCAATTTCTTTTCATCGAAAACACATTTCAGCAATTTCGTTCAGTTTCTTTAAGGTTGACACAATGGTATAACTTCCAAGACAGAGCAATTTTGAAGAATGTCTTTGTCTAATAAGCCATCAGCATTTCTTAAAAGTTTTTGTCAGGCATTTCCCTCGAACAGTTCCCCTTGATAATTTTTTTATACTGAATTAAGCTTTCGCGCCCACCTGAGCGCTTCAGTTCTCCCTAGAAGAGGAACTAAACCATTTCAAAAAACATGGTTTACAAACCCTTGTATTAGACAAAGATGTTCTTCAAAATTGCTCTCCTTTGGAAGTCATGTCACTTGTGTCAGCCTTCAAGGAAATGAAAAAAATTGTTGAAATGTGTTTTTTAATGAAATTTCCAAAAGTTTACAGAATCTCAAGAAACTATTGAAGGCAACAACCCTTGCTATGACACTTATAGCACATGTAGATAATGAAAATTCGGAAGAATATCTTGGAAATTTAGGAGATGATGGAATATTAATAAAATATTATAAGATGATGAAATGGGTTGTGATCGGAACAGCCAGGCGAGGCTCTTCATCGAGAATTCCTCAAGTTTTTGGAAAAGTATAAAATCAATCTTTTAATGAACAACGGAACAGTACCAAGTTAATTAATTTGAAGCAGTTGTAGAATTTTCTTCCAAGCACTTGTAAAAATGAAATCAAGGTTCACTTCCATATTTTTCTTGCTTAAAACAATACTTTTTCCTGGTTTGGTACCAAGTATACTTTAAAAACAATATCTTTCTATTGATTTATTTACAGATTATCTTGCACTTTCAAAAAAATCAGTAACCCGAAAATATGAGGTTTTCTTCCAAAATCAAATATTTTTAAAGAAGGGTCAGATACGATTTTATTTTTCATGGTTTTTAGTTACTAGAACTGTGACAAACAATAAGCCGTACTCCGGTTTCTTTGACATCTTTGCTTAACCCATTTTCTATTCAGGAATACCGTGTGCAAGAATTGATAAATAGTTGTTTATGAAGTAAATGTATGTTTTTAATTAATATGGCGGAAAAGGGCCAGATGAAGATTATATATTTTAAGCATCAATATCTAATTTAATGTCTTCTTTCATTTTATTGTGAAAAGCCGTAATAACGAGCCACTCAGCCCAATTTCACGGTATTACAAATGAACTTCAATGTTTATTTAAACTATTATTCTTCACTCTTTATATTATCAACATTCCTATTTATTTATCGCAGGTTCCACCGTCTTTCTCCCTCTTTCCCAGTTTTCTTGTTTTCCACTTCAATGCGAACTGAATTAAATAATAAAACCTAAAAAGAAAATCCAACTATTTTTCTTTAAAAGGAAATTATTTTTGGTTGAAAAGTCTACTATTATATTTTTGGATGAGACTTCATCATTCTCGCTTAAAAATTCAATTATATTGTTGGAAATTCAACAATTTCTCAAAAAGTCATCCTTTTTGGTTGAAAATTCAACAGTTCTGTTTGAAAATTAATTAATTAATTTTTTTAATTACAATTTTTTTTCTGAACTGAAATTTTTTTTGCGTAAAATTCAACTATTTTGTTGAAGATTCATCTATTCAGTTCAAAATTTCATCTCTCTTGGCAGAAATTTCATCCTCTTTGGTGAAAAATGCAACTGATTGGTAGAAAGTTAATATTTTCGTTGAGAGTTCATCTTTTTTGCTTAAAAATTCAACTACTTTTTAAAAATTCATTTTTTTTTTAGCCGCAAATTCTTCACTTTAATTAAAAGTTTATTTCGTTGTTTGAAAATTCAATTAATTTGTTGAAAACTAGTTCTTTTGTTGCAAATTTATCTTTTTTAGTAGAAAATGTAATGTTCTTCGTTGAAAATGCAACTGATTGATTGAAAATTAATCTATTTTAGTTATGGATTCAACTTATGTTTTCTAATTCGTCTTTTCTGGTTGAATTAAACTGTTTAAGATCTAAAATTGAAATATTTTCTGGTTGAAATATCGATTATCACATTTTTTGTTGAGAATTAATCTTTTTCGGTTGAAAATTCAACTGCTTAGTTGGAAGTGGAACTACTTTGTTAAAAATAAATTTTTTGGTTGAAAATTCATCGCTTAAGTTTAATATTCATGTTTTTGGGCGAAAATTATTTTTTTAACAGAAAATTTAACAATTTCATTTTTCGCTTACAATTAATTTTTCAACTAAGAATATGAAAGTTCCATTTTTGAGTGAAAATTTATCTTCTTTAGTTGAAAATTCAACTATTTGGTTGAAATTTCGCATATTTGGTTGAAATTTCGCATATTTGGTTGAAATTTAATCTTTTCGGTCGAAAATACAAATGCTTGGTTGAAAATTATTTGGTTTTAGTTGAGGATTTAATTTTTTTTTTTTGAAAAATCATTTTTTTGGTAGAAAACTAATCTTTTTGTTTAAAAATTCAACTATTTTGATGAATATTCGTCTCTTTCGGTTTAATTCAACTTTTTATGATCTAGAATTAAAATCTTTTCTGGTGGAAATATCAACCATTAGATTTTTCGTAAATAGCTCATTTCTTTTGCTTGAAAAGCAAGAAATTGAAAAACATTTTTTTTGCAAATTTCACAGTGATGTAGTCCCTTAAGTCCATTTTTTTTTGAAATTTATAATATTAGTTGAAATTTTGTTTCTTTGGTTGAAAATCTTAATATTTGATTCAAAATTCATCTATTTGGATAAATATTCATTTATTTTGTCGAAAATACAATTCTTTTGCTTGAAATTTCCGAGATTTAAAGCGTTTCAAGTTAATTCAAGTTAACAATTTCTTCCTTCTATCTGTTTGCAAAGAAAAAAAGCTACACGAGTGTCCGTTGCTAAAATCGTGAAGTTGGGCTGGTAGATTTTTGGATTCATCAGTTTGGATCATTTTGATATTCAATAGAAAATTAAATTGAGGTGAAGCACTTTTGATATCTCAGGATTTACTGTGTAAGATTTTCTAGGGAACTTATATTCTCTATCTTACGAACACCAAATTCGTTCATATTAATTGCAATTGTGAATTCTGATTGACGAAATATTTTGCTGCTTTCATACATTTTTCTTCGCTAATAAGCTACTGTTTGTGAGTAATTTTCTTCGCCATACTTGCTATAAATGTATTTCTAGTCGGTCGTATATTCGATTGCGAATTTAGTTTATCATTCACTTGATAAAATGTACTCGTATAAGTCGCACTTGAATTGAAAATTCAGTCTAGTTAATATATACCCCGCGTTTTTACGTGGCGTTCAGCTTTTCGGGTGAAAGCCTTGGAAGAGAAAATTTAAAAAAATCTAGCAAGAAGCACTTTCCAAAAATTTTAATTCTGCTGAAAAATAGCGCTCTCAACCTCGCGCGGATTATTGATGTAAAGATATATTATTAAGAAATTCTTTTACAGACAACCGCGGGATTTTACAGAGAAAGGGTGCGTAAAAAAACGGGATATAAAATTTGTCTTTTTACAGTGAGAAATGAAAATGTCTCCTAAGAAATCTGCGATTAGCTAATTTTTGCAGTCTTAGCTGAACGAATTTGTGTAAATTATCCTTTTTTCCTAGAATTTATCTGTGAATTTTATTAATTTGAAACTATTTCGCTCAATTTTCATTTGGCAAAACCTGATTAGATCATTCTGACTTGTTCTTTAAAAATATGTGTTGAAAAATAGTTATATTAATTAAAAATCTTCATTTGGAAAGTAGTTTTATATAATTATTTGGGAACGTAGAAACATAGAAAATTTAATGGAAAGATTTTAATTAAAATTCAGATAAACTTTAGGAAAAAAAGGGAATATTTTCTTACTATTTTGCAGCAAGTATACATGCTTGGATACAAATCATCTAAGATAAGATTTTTCTATTTATTTTCCCTTTTTTGATACTATAACTTTACTCGGTGCTTAAAAATGCAGGCAGTCTACTTTAAAAAATATTTCCCAAAACAATACCAATAAAGTTAAGATTGTTTCGGAAAACTTTGAATATTTTGCATGAAAATTGCGAATTGTCAATGACACGTTCGTTTATTTATTTTATAACATTCTAATTGAGTTTCTTTTATAATTCTTGTTAATAATACTGTCCGTCAGATACGATGTGACATTTGGCACTCATTTGATGATGATCTTTTTAAGAACTTTCTATTGGTTCTTCCTTATTCATTAACTATCTATACAAAGTAGGAAAATTCTTTTTAAAAGATGACTGAGTTTCAAGTTTCGACGTTCCTTCTCAATTATTTCGAAACTATTGATTTAAAAACACTTTGCTCGATAAACATATCCAGATCGATAAATAATGCGATGAATGTTTAAAAAAAAAGCTTACTTTCTTGAGAGCGGGAGATCATTATTTTCTTGAAGGATGTTATCACTATCAATATTACTATACTATATTTTGGTGGTTATTTAAGAGGTAGTATAAAAAATTGAAAAAACAATACAAAAGAGGGTTTGATACAATCTAGGAAAATGTCGATCCTTCTTATTTATAAATTTTATTTAAATTCGCAAGATGATAAATCCTGCTCTGATGTCAGTTTTGAAAGGACCGTGATCTTGATCCTCCAGTTAACAAAAAAATTCTCATGGTTCAACACTCGAAGATACACTCAATGAATTAATGTCAGTCACGAGAATTACTTTTTTGTGGAGTTTTTTCCACTCTTGGTGAACGAGCCCAATCGAGATGTCCTAATATTGTAATTTGTTGAGATCAGGACACTCCATATACACAAGCCGAGTTCTCAGGTGGACTTATTTTTTCAACTGGTAATACTGCTGCCCTCTGCCATTCATCTCGTACCTGTTAAAAAATGTAAATAAATAATTATGTCATGTGATAAAGTTTCTCAAAGTTTCTAAATTTTTTTTTATCCATGTATGTGGCCGTCCATAAACTACATTACCAATTTTCGGCTATTTTTGACCCCCTCCCAGCCCCCCTCGTTGACAACCGTAGTTTAATATTTAACCCCCACCCTCCTTCCCGAAAGTAACGTAGCCGTTGGTCAAACACGGATTTCACGTTTATTCTACGTTTTTTCGCCTTTCTAGCGAGTTTAGTTACCAATATGCCTAGGAGACCAAAAAAGTTTTTCTACCGAAATAGGTGAATTTCTAACCGAAATGGACGAACGTTCAACAAAAAAAATTATGTCTTAAACGAGCAGTTGCATTAACAACCAAAAAGTTAAATTTGCAAGCCGAGAAGACCAATTTTTTCGAAGTCAGTTGAATTCTAAACAAAAAAGTTAATTTTCAACCAAGAAAGATGAATTTTAAACCTAAGAAGATGCATTTTTAACCGCAAATAGTTCAATTTTGAACCCATTAAAATTAATTTTCAACAAAAATGTTTATTTTCAACTAAGGAAGATGACTTTTGATCATAAAAGATGAATTTTTAGTCCAAAAAGACGAACCTCCAACAAAACAGTTGAATTTTTTATCAAAAAATATGACTTTAACAAAATAGTTGAATTTTTAACCAAATAGCTGAATTTTTAACCTACTAAGATGATTTTTCAACGAAGAAGATTAATTTTCTACCAAAGGACGAAATTTAAAAAAGCACATAAATTTTCAACCAAATAGTTGAATTTTCAATTTAAAAAATATGCGTGAGTTTCAAAGAAAAATGGAAAAGTAAAATTTTCAGTTTATGAGATTACTTTTCAACAAAAAAAAAACAAATTTTGAACCAGTTGAATTCAATGAAAAAAGACGAATTTTCAACAAAATACTTGAATACTCAACCAAATAGAAGAATTCTCAAAAAAGAAGATCATTTATCTACTAAGAAAGATGACTTTCTACTATAAAAGATGAATTTTCAATCCAAAATGACGAATTTTCAACAAAACAGTTGAAATTTCAAACAAAAAAGATGAATTTAACAAAATAGTTGACTTTTCAACAAAATTAATAAACTTTCAACAAAAAAGTTACATTTTTAACACACAAAGATGAGTTTTCAACCAAGAAGATTAATTTTCTACCGAATTTTGAACAATAATAGTTGAATCCTCAACCAAACAGATGAATTTTCTACGCAATAGTTGAATTTTTAACTTATAAAGGAAAACATTTCAACCAAAAATAAAATAATTCAATTTTCAGAATGAAGAATAATTTTTTACCAAGTGAAAAACGAATTTTCAACAAAATACAATTATTTTCAACAAAATTGTTTAATTTTGTTGCCAAAGGACGAATTATCTACAAAACAGTTGAGTTTTCACCTTGAACAAATAAAACAATATAATATCAATAATATAAAATATGAATTTTTAGCCAAAAAGTTAAATCTTTAATCAAAACAGATTAATTTTCAATCAAACGGTTGCATTTTTAACCAAAAAGGATAAATTTCCAGCCAAGAAGATTAACTTTCTACCAAAAAGACGATTTCGCAATAAAATACGTGAATTTTTAATCAAATAGTTGAATTTCCAGGTGAAAAAGATAAATTTTAAAGCAGATAGTTGGATTTTAAACAAAAAAAAGATACATTTTCGACCAGATAGTTGAATTTTTAACTGAAAAAGAATCATTTTCGACCAGATACTTGGATTTTGAACTAAGAAAGATAACTTTTCAACCAAAAATGAGACGGATTTTCAACATGTGAGTTAAATTTTCAACAAAAGAGATGAATCTTCAACCAACAAAATTAATTTCCTACAAAATAATTGAATTTTTTAATTTTGTAACATTATGCAAATATAACATTTCTCAAACTTGTTTTTAATACAAAACTGAACTGTTTAAAATTCAATGTTCAATTTTCTTTAATTTTTAATAGCTGAAAATTCAAGAAAAAAAAATGAAGTTCCTATTGAAAACAAGCCATTAAAAATGTTATGTTCACATAATTTGACATGAGAATTTGAGGAATAAGCATTTCAAGCCTTGAAAAAAATTTGGAGAAAAGCAGGTTTTTTTCGAAAACGGATCGCAGTTTTTTCTTGCTTCTTCAACAATTACCAATTAATTTTTTAGTTTTGGTTGAAAGTCTTATTATCTGGTTGAGAATCTAATTATTTTGTTAAAAATTTAATTATTCTATTAAAACTTTAACAACGTTGTAAGGAAGGCATCTTTTTTGGTTGAAAAATCGCGTCTCTTGTTGAAAGCTCAACTATTTCGTTGAAAATTTGACTTTTTAGGTTGGAAATTCAACTATTTTGGTATAAAATTGGAATATTTGCTTAGGAATGTACTTTTTTGTTGAAAATTCATATTTTTGGGTTGAAAATTCAACTGCATTGTAGAAGATTCATCCTTTTAGCTTGAAACTTCAACAATTTAGTTGAAATTGTTTTTCTTACTCAATAAATCTTTCTTGGTTGAACATTCAACTCTTTTTTTAAATTTGGTCTTTTTATTTTGAAAGTTCATCTTTTTTGTTATGAATCTTATTATTCGTTCAAGGATACAATTATTTTGTTGGAAATTTAATTATTTTTTTGACAATTCAACAATTTCGTCAATAGTTATCCTTTTTGGTTGAAAATTCTTTTTTTTTGTTTGTTAAAAGTTCGACTATTTTTTTAGAAAACTGAACTATTCGGTTTAAAATTAACTTCTTGTTGAAAATTCCTATTTTCGGGTTGAAAATTCAACTGCTTTGTGGAAAATTCATCTTTTTGGCTTGAAACTTCAATAACTTGATTAGAATCGTTTTTCTTTCTTGACTGAAAAATCTTTCTTGGTTGAAGATTCAACCCTTTTGTTGAATTTTGCCTTTTTGGTTTGAAAATTAATCTCTTTTGGTTCAAAATCTTTTTATTTGGTTTAGAATTGAATCATTTTGTTGAAAATTTAATTATTTTCTTGAAAATTTAACAATTTTGTTGAAAACTTAACAATTTTGTTAATAATTCGTCTTTTTTGGGTAGAAAATTGAACTATTTGGTAGGATAATTACTTTTTTGTTGAAAATTCATATTTTCGGTTTGAAAATTGAACTGCTTTGTAGAAAAATCATCTTTTTGGCTTGAAACTTTATTTTTGTTTAACTTGTTTTTCTTTCTTGACTGAAAAATCTTTCTTCGTTGAAAATTAAACTCTTGTTGAATTCCGTCTTTTTGGTTTCAAAATTCATCTTTTTTGGTTAAAAATCGTAATACTCGGCTGGGAATTAAATTATTTTGTTAAAAACTTAATTATTTTGTTGAAAATTCAACAATTTTGTTAAGGAGTCCTCCTGTTCGATTGAAAATTCTTCTTTTGATTGAAAGTTCAACTGTTTTGTTAAAAATTCGTTTTTTGGATTGAGAAATCAACTATTTTGGTATCTCTTTTGGTAGAAATTTTTTCCAAACATCTTTTTTGGTTGAAAATTCAACTGTTATGTTGTAAATGATTCTGTTTTGGTTAAGCATTGAAGTATTCTGTTTAAAATTCGTCTTATTTAGTTTTTTGGTTAGGTGTAGACTTCGGCGCAGTTATTCACACACCGAAAAGTATGAAAGAAATTCCCCTTTCAAATAAGTGCTTTTTCAATATAAAGTATGTCTCAAACTACTTTTTTATTTTAAAAACTCATTTTTGACTGACCTAAAAAAGCTGATTTTTCCTTACTTTCATTTTTTATTTTTGAGGATAATTTTTTTTTTTTTAGAAAGTTACAATTTTGATACTTCTTCTAATTCCATAGAGCACTTCAAAGCCTGAGTGGGATGAAAAAAGTTTTTCCGGACACGTTAGTCCAGAGCTTACAATTTTGATCCGATTTGAAAGTTTTTTTTCAAATGAAAGTTAACTAAATTTCAAAGAGGTTTGTAGAGCGGATTTTTCTGTATTTATTTTTTATTTAACAACAAAGTTCGCATTTCAAAAATATAAATGATTTCATTTTTTGTAACGACTATTATTTATGTGGAACGTCATGAAATCAATGAAGACGTTCCTCAAAAATAATATTCAGTAGGTTACAAAATTTAAAAAAAGCACTGCAAAGTAGTTTGGTGGGCGCGCTCATTATTTGTGCTTCCTCATAAATATCGTTTTTTTATAAAGAAATAATTCTTTGACAAGAATCGGGCTGATATATGTTCTATGATCATGATAAAAGACTGTTATGATAAAAGTATTTTGGATCGTAAGAGGAGTCTGAGGATATGGAAAAGGTGATTTCACCTGCGTCTTTTATTATTTATTGTTTATTGCTTATTTTTCATAGGTCATAGAAGGTTTTAATATAGTTCAACAGATGCATTTCATAGACACGAATGAATTTTAAGCTTTAAATATTAGTGTATTTCAAAAAATTGAATTTTTTTTATCCCTTAAACGTCAAACAAATTGACAAATCTGTATAAATCATAGATTTATTTTGTCATATAGGCCTGTTAAATACAACATTCGATTTGTCTCATCATAACGAATAAATTTAGTAGTTACAATATTGGTATATTCCCAAAATTAAGAAAGTTTCCCTCTCACAAACGTTAGAAAAATTTACAAATCTGTACATATCATAACTTCATTTGGTCATAGAGTGCTTCTAAATTCAAAAATTCCTAAAGATGAACATTGTTGTATTGAGATAACTATAAACATTCTATTGAGTTATATCAACTACGAGTAAATATCACCCCGAGTTCGAAAAAATTCGTGTTACAGAGACTGATATTACTGCTAATACCGGGATAAAAATTCTCAAAATTTCGAATTTTTCAAATTCATTTTTTGGCATTCTCACGACATATGATGAATGAACCGCAAGCTTTTTTTTAAAATAAAACGACGTATTTCATTTTTTGTTCGGAAATTTTTAACCGGCAGGTTTTATTTCTTCAACAGACTCAATTTTAAATGACTTGGCAAAATCCTTCCATTATGATACTTTACCAGTAAACCATAATTGTTTATTTTATAAATAAATTCACAACTTGACTACTTTTCAACAAATTGATGTTTTACTTTTCACTTAATCGATTACCAGTGACTCAAAAAGGATTTTATTCATCAGGAGACTGTATTTGTTATTTGTTCAAATAAATTTGACAAACAAATTCAAATTTTTGTCAATTATTTTCAATGCGTAGATTTCCTGTCTTTAACGTAATCAATTTAATATTATTTGGCAAAATCCTTCCATCATGATACTTTGTCAGCAAACAACAATTTTTTATTTTACAAACAATTTTATTTAAAAATCCGCGATTTCGTCATTATTGAAGAGTTCACTACCATAGACAGTTAAATCTAAAACATTTGAAGAAACGGTAGTGCATTCATCAAGAATGACGAAATCGTGAGTTTTTTAGTAAAATTGTTCATAAAATAGAAAAAGATTGTTCATTGATAAAGTATCATGACGGAAGAACTTTGCTATATAATTTAATATCGATTCCATTAAAAAAACGAAATCTACCAGTTGAGAATTGAGGAAAATCAGTATTTGTTTATGAAATTCACTTAAATGAATAACAAATTTTGTTTTCTGACAACATCTTCCAATAAATAAGGTCGCTTCTGAATCATTGGCAATCGACTTCGTAAAAAAACGACATCCATTTGTTGACAAGTACTTAAGTTGTGAATTTGTTTATAAAATTGTTCATGGAAAACAATTCTTTCTTACTGATAAAATATCATAAGGCAAAGATTTTTCCGAACAACTTTTAATTTAATTTTGTTAAAAAAACGTAATTTGGCCATTCAAAATTGAGGAAATATTATATTTTTATTCTACACATCACACGTCCATACGTCATATATGTTCTCCCTTTTTCTTCGCTTCAGGCTTTCTGAATTTTGAACAGCTGATTACGCTGTTTACTCCAATCAATCGCGAAATCGTCGTTTTGTTCATAAAGTCTGGAGTTTTACAATGTGAAATTCTGTGTAAAAAATAGGGTAATACTTTCGTATCGCGGCTTTTTCGAAAAATGGGGGGGGGGGGATTTTTGAAAATGGCCCAAAATGGGCTATTTTTGAAAAACTCAGAAAAAAATCTGGTGGAGGCTTTTTTTATCACTTTTTTTTAATCTTCGCGAGACTGACAGTCACTGCTCAGGATCGATCGGGAGTGTTAAATTTTTTTTTTCAAAATTTCCCTAAATGAATATATTATTTTTGAAATTGTGATCCCAAACCAGCGTTTAATACGGGTCAGATTCACTCAACAGAATAGGCTTAACACGGGTCAGATTCACTCAACAAAATAGGCAACAATGTGACCCCTTTCCAGCTCTAAACCCGTGTTTAGAGCTGGAAAGGGGTCATATAGAAAAGTGATAAAAAAGTGATAAAACAAGCCTCCCCCTCATTTTTTCTAAGTTTTTCAAAAATAGCCCATTTTGGGCCATTTTCAAAAATCCCCTTTCCCTATTTTCCGAAAAAGCCGCGGTACGAAAGTATTATCAAGAATAGGTTAGCAGATGTGACTCTATAACGCTTCTGCTTTATACCCTCTCTTTCTCAGCATCGATCTGCTTTTAGAGTATTTCTTCGTTTCAGAAAATAAATATTCTCACTCGAAATATTAATTTTCACCGCAGAAGAAAGTGTCACTACACAATACATTAACCCCAAGACTACATACAATCTCGAATATTAGGTAAGTCTTCTTTATTTTGTTCTAAAAGACTATCCGCGAATTATATATGGAACCGGTGCCGTACCTATAAAAAAAATTCGAAGTTCGATTAACGAACATCTTTGCCATTTATTTCAGCATCTTAAAAGTACTTCAGGAGCAGACTATCATATGAGAACTGAAACCCTTTAATATTTTTGAAAAATGGTGAAAAAAGTGGGAAAAAATTAGTTTTTTGAAAATTGCTTCTTTTCAGTCCATCCTTCGTTCCAGCAAATACCTGAACAATAATTAAAGTGTATGAAATTTGCTGTAAAATAATAAAAATCGAATTTTCTGCCTCTAAAAGTTTTGCACTTATGGTCCTCAGAAGCCTATTTTGAGCGGATAATAAAAAAAAATCTAGTTTTTGTGCAGTAACTCATTTCCTATGCATTGCTGGTTAAAGTTGCCACTATATCAATTAAAGAAAACTCAATTCCGATTAGATATTTAAAAAAAAATTCATGTAGTTCCAACGCCACCGAAATTATGGCCTTTTGCGAATGACCTTTTCTTATGAAATTTTGTTAAATATCAATTATTTTAATGAAATAGAATTTCTGGTTTTCCTAGCTCTAATAGTACCAAAATGATGGCCTTCCAAAAATTACCCTACTAATGGAATTTTGTTGAACACGTTTTTTTAAAATCAGGTTAATTAAGTCTTCATTTGCTTCAAAAACAAGATACGAATTATGATAAGAACATTTTTCCATCTAGATCACTGTTTTTTTTCAGATTAGCGCAAGATTGAGTTCTCTTCAATTTATTTAGTGGTAACTTTCACCTGCAATGCTCAGGAAATGATTTACTTTGGAAGACGTAAAATTCTATTGAAAAAATTGATGTTCAAATAATTTAATGAGAAAGGGTCATTTTTAGAACGCCATGATTTTGGTGCTATTAGAGCTAGAGCCCAGAGATCTAGACCCTTGTAGAAATGTTGACAGGGTATTCTTGGTGCCCAGATGGGCTTTCCCTATTGTTTTTAAAGTCCTTATCAGACCAATTGTTACGGGCCTACCAGTTTGGCTACGCAAAATTGTTGGGGGTCGTCAAAGAACATTTGATGAGGCCCCTAACGAGGATCCTTTGCAACATTTGAATTTGAGTCAGGGACCCCTTCTAGGGCCTCAATAGAGCCATTTTTTAAATAAACGCCATTTTTGTTTCGTGCGTTGCCAAAATAAGTCCGATATAGCCTGAGAAATTGTTCAAAACATTAAAATGGCTTCTAGAGTATATTTTGAGAATATATAAAAAGTTTCCATTGAAAAAAATTGTTTTGCTTAGATTATGAATGTTTAAAATTTGATCAGTGATTTCGGAAAAATTTATAATAATAATGATTAGAAACAAACAATACGTGTTTTACAGTTATCTCGGATTCCGAAATCATTTTGAAACAATTATAAGCATTTATAATCTCGAGCAAAAATTTTTTTCTGCACAGGACCTTTTTATATGTTCTTAAAATATATTCAAGAAGGTATTTTAGTGGTTCAAAAAATTTCTCACGCCATATCAGACTGGCACAAATCGAAAATTTCATTCCTCACATTTTTCGATACGCAAATTCGGCATGTCAGATTTTGAAATTATTTTTTCCGCACTGTAAACAAAATTTTTTTGATCACGTAACCTACTCAGGGTCTAAAGCCATTCTGTGCGAGGCCGAATAGGAAACTTGTTATGGAAGTCATTTTAATGAAAAGGGCTGCCATATTCGGATCACACTCTAGGCGTCATGAAATTTGGAGGGATTGTAATCCTAAATAATGCCTGTTATTTATGAAGTTGAGAGCCGGATCGAATAAGTATAAATATTTTATTATTGATTTGACATTTTTCTCAAAAATCGTTTTAGATGTGAATTCTTTTGCAATTTTGATTATATTAAGCTAAAAAAAATTATACGTAGATTTTAATGAAATACATCCTTTCGAATACAAAATTTGAGGCTCATTTATCAAATATCGTATGAATGGCAAAAAATGAGTTCGAACAATTCGAAATTTTAAGAATTTTCATCTCAGTATTGACAGTATCACCAGACTCTGTAGCCCGAATTTTTCGAAATACGGGGTGGTATTCAGTTGATATAATTTATTAGAATGTTCATAGCTACCTTTATACAAATATTTTCATCTTTAAGAATTTTTGAAGTTTTTAAATTTTTCGATTATTAGTGAAATTTTGTTCAAATATTAGAAATATAACTCTATGGCCAAATGAAGTTATGATATATACAGATTTTGACAATTTTCTAACGTTTGTAAGAGAAAAACTTTCACGATTTTGGGAATGTAGCAATACATTCATTTGTCGATTTGCTTGAGAGAAAAAATTCTCCATTTTGTAAATACACCAATATTTTAAGTATCAAATTCATTCGTTTTGATGAAATGAGTCTATAGAACTATATAAAAACCTTCTGTGACCTATAAATGATAAACTATAAATGATCGTAAGCAATAATAAATAATAAATAAATAATGAATAATAAATAATGGAAAAAGCGCAGGCGAAAATTCCTTTTACGTCCCTTCAGATTCCTCTTGCAATCCAAAATCCCCTTTTCCACCCCCTCAGACACATTTTACAAACCAAAATCCCCTTTCCAGCCCCCCTGAATCAATATTTTTTTAAAAGAATCAATTATTCGAAAATTATCTGAACATTAAAGCCCATTGTAAAATATTGGAAATTAATAAAGATAATGAGATAAAAAGTTGAAATTTTGACATATTCGCTAACAAAAAAAATTCACAATTAAAGATCCACTATGTAATGAATGCGCCTAAACTACTTTGCAGCAGCTTCTAGGGTTTTGTAGCCTCGAGCAGTTTAAAAAAGAGAAATTAGGGGAAATGAGGGGAAGTGAGGGGAAGTGAAGAGTGAGGAGAAGTAAGGGGAGAAGAAATTATGGAGAATGAGGGAAGGGAAGTGAGAGAAAATGAGGGTAACTAAGGAAAATTGATGAAAATGAAGGGAGGGTAGTGAGAGGAAATGAGTGCAAGTAAGGAGAAATGAGAATTAGAGAGGGGAAATGAGAAAGAGTGAGGAGAAATGAGAGTAAATAAGGAGAAGTGAGAGAAATGAGGGGAGGGAAGTGAAAGGAAATGAGTGGAAGGGTAAATGAGATTTCGAGAGGGGTAGTGAGAAAAAGTGAGGGGGGAGTGAGGTTAAATGAGGTGAGGGGAAAATCGCGCAGAAATGAGGCGGGAGCGACGGTAAATGAGGGTAAATGAGGTGAGGGGAAGGGAAGTGAGGGGAGGGGAGGGGTAACTTTTATTTTTCATCTCAATTCTACATCGGATAGGATAGGATATGATAGGATAGAAGAGGAGATATGAAAGAGGGCGAGTGAGAGAGGGAGATTTGAACGACTTTATCAACGACTTAATACGCTACGAAACCCTTTTTGTGGACGCCTGCAACCTACTTTGACTGACTTTTTTCAGTATTTATAACATCAAGGCTTAGAGAATATCATTAATTTTCAAAAAAGTGATAATCTTCGACAAATAGATATAGTATTTTCCGGATCAAGAATCATAAAACGTGTCTAAGGGTAAAGTTTATTTCCGAGAAAATATTGTAGTTAGGATAGAAGCAGGGATTTTGAATATACGAGTATGATGTCAATTTGGAAAGCTGAAATAAATTCTTACACACCTGTTCGACTTTAGCGAACACTCTCAGCAAGTTTAAACCAGCCAGTTTTTTTATATCCTCCTCGGACCACATAGGATCCTCTAATAAAGTCGCTAGTAGTTGGGGGTACCTCGAGACATCTTCCAGACCAGCAGGTGTTCTGAAAGCGAGAGAACACTTGTAATTTACGTGTTGAATCAATTTCGCATACGTAATCGTAGAGAAGATTAGTTCGCTGATAGTTACAAATTTATTCCATCGAATCCTGCACCTATGCCGACATGATCGATTCCCGCCACCTTCCTTATGTGATTGATGTGCGCTGAAATATAACGCCACTTTAAGTAAGCTTGCACTTCCAGTTGAAATGTATACATATTGGATAAAGCTAGGGTATACGATGCAATTTTTAATACGTACTGACTACTGACACTCAATAAATTACACTCATCTGTTAATCAAATGAAGGGTCGGGGAACAAAAAGGCTAAACCCCGTTTTTCCAAATTTTTCAGGACCTCGAGCAGCAAGCATTCACTCGGCTTAGTGCCACGTGATCCGCGGTGCAATTTTATTAATGAATACTAGCAAATTCAATAATAATTTCTCAATAAATATATTTGTTATGTTGTAAACAATTATTTAGTGTCTAGTACATTTTTCTGAACGTGATCTCAAGGCTCTGACGCCGCATCTCGCGACGCTTGATTTGTTTTCGCGGCATACTCTACTAATTTCTCACCTGGAGCAACAAATAAAATACCAAAATGATCGTGAGACTTTACTCCACAAATATCTTTTTAGAATTTTTCGAAATTCTATCTTTGAAAAAATTAGAAACAGAAGGCCAAACAAAGTTTATTTACCTTGCTATGTTTTTGGATCAACACGTGCATCATATGATGTAAAATCGATCGCGATTAGTTTCTCCAAAGCCTTCGACACAAACTAGTCACGCTTGATGTCACCACATACCTATATAGTGGTTTTAAACATAAACGAATCGAATGAAAAAATCGTTTTTCCATAAGGTGCAATGTTGGGTTAGGCCCTTTCACTCGCTCGGTACCCCTTGGGTTAGGTCCTTGACTGACTTCGATGAATTTAAAAAAAATGAAGAAATTTTCTATAATTTTTTTAGTTTACATCCTCGAAACAGAGTTTGGTTGAGGAGTCCAAAAATGCGTAAAAGTCAATTTTTAAAAACCTGTGGGATAGGCCCTGTTGTTCCCCGACCTTTCAAATTTCTATTGTGACAAAAGTGCTCTTTTCGCATTGCATTCATATATGAAAAAAGAATAATAATATTGTTCTTAACATAATGTTAATGTTATTGTTTTATCCAGATGAAGTATCAATTAAAATAGATGTGTGTTATTGTTTGTCTACAGGCCGTAGTAATTTATTACGTATACATGTTGATTTACAATTTGGCTTTGAATTTCGATGAATTGTATAACTTGTATATTGACAAATATACAAAACCATTTAGTGTGGTTCTACTCATGGCCTCGGTTTCAGTATTTTTTAATAATAAAATAATTTTTGTGGGCCAACACTATAAACACGTTCTCTGAGACCACGGGTAAACTAAAAGTTCATGCTCTGTGGTCAAGGCACTCAAAATAGTCAGGTGATCTATTGCCATGAGCCAAGGTCCATATGACCGTAAGGTGCGCTTACAAGTATGGCTTCATACTTAAAATATTTATTTTGTGTAAGTAAATTAAAAATTAATCGTTTTGCAATTTGAATTATAAAAATTAACCAATTGAGTAACACCAGAATATTACGATGATATGCAAGTGGGATATTATAATAAAATATGACATATTCACAAGATGCGTAGTTGTAATAATAATCCATTTTCAGTATGGTTAAATTAAAATATGGTACAATTTTGATAGAATGAAGAATACAATATTTAAAAATATTTCAAAATTGACAAAGTAAACAATAGCAAACAATACAATAATATGTTAGTGGAAAAATGTAATAATAGTTGATGAGAGTACGGTTACGGAATAATAAGAAGTTAGAATAAGGATGGATTTTTTTCTATAAAACATAAAGCATAACATATTTAAAAAACTGAATATATAAGTATTTATGATTCGTGAATTCTATAAGATAGTCCATATTTATGACTGAAAAATGGTATATCTGTCTTTGTCTTAACTCAATTCTCATTATTTTTAATATAAAACATTTCTTTAAACATTCTACGTTCATGATTTTTTTCTGTATATAAAATTTTTACACCATGGAATTAAAAATGATAATTATTTTCATGAGAATGTTTTACAAGGGATTTAATTCTATCATCATTTTCACAATCGTATATGTGTTCTTTCATACGTGTATTAGTGGTTCTACCTGTTTGTTCAACGCAAATACCATCACAGTCTTAACAATCAACGCCATATATACAACACAAGATTTTTGTTCTTTTTAAATTGCTTCTTTTCCTATATTAGAGAATCTAAAACTGTCTCTATTTGATACGAAAACTAAATTTAAATCAGTATTTTTTCATACATTTATTACTGTCTTTTTAAGATGCTCAATGTAAGGGATTACCAAATATGTAGCGTTATTCTGGAGTGTTATTTTGTTTGAGTTATTTTGTTTTGTGATATGTTCAAGTCTATTTTTAATTTGTTCGTCTAGTAATCTTCAAAGGATATTTATTATTCAAAAGTGTATATTTCACTGATACTGAATTATTGTTCCAAACTATAGGATCAGCCAATCTAATTGCTCTGTCGACTAAAGAGTTTATTACACTTATTTTGTACTTAAAATCACAATATAAGTCAAAATAAAGGTATCCTCCTGACCATGTGGGGTTTTGGTACAAGTTTAAAACCAGTTTACCCTCAATTCTGTTATTTGAAGTATCCGCAAAATTAATTCTATTATCTATTTCTCTTCCTATGACAAATTGTATTTTGTTGTCATATTTATTGAGTTACTATGCATCGGCGTCGAAGGAAGAAACATGTTTCAAACATAATATATTACTACGTCCAGTAGATAAACAATAACTCCCATCCATTTACATTTTTCTTAATGTTGAAATCTTTCTATTCGCAACTGCTACATGACGCTTTCGAGTTCAGGAATATCAGAACTGTGGCCTATGTCATCGATTTTAATTAAAGCTGCACAGGAAATACTGGGGGCTCGCAAAAGTTGCGGCTTAAATGAAAGTTGGTATCTTTTAGAACTTGAACTTAAATAGAATCTTGTATTGTAAAGAAAATGCTGTTTTATATGAAAAATAAAACAAAAATTTTTTCAAAATTTTCACGAAAAAAACTGGAGAAAAATTTTTTATTCGATTTTTGACGGAAAACGCATATTTTTTGGATTTTATTTCAGAATCACATTCCTTGTTTTTTTATTTTTCACTGAAAGAGAAATTGATGGACACTCATCTGGTTCGCGAGTTATGAGTATTTAAAGAGCAGCAGTCTATTTGAATGCTTGTGCCGCCGCATGGGACAAAATCCGTTGAGGCAGATTTTTAAATGTTTGTTTTAAAAAAAAATGTGTAATGAAGTAAAGTGAAAAAGGGTAGTTTCAACAAAATTATTTTTTATCTTGTGAAAAATAAATTGTATTGACTTAGAATTGATTAAAATGAATGCATATGCACTAAAGGAACATAAATATAAGTTATGAGAATTTTGCCCAGTACTGAGAAATACTTCAAATTAACAATAATTTATATGATTGTTTATGAATTCCATTGACTGGATGAAATATTTATAATGTATGATTATTTTTTGTTGCTACATATCTCCCAAATTTCAAATTACAGTATTACAACTTAATCAACATTTATTTAAATCGATGACATAAGCCACAGTCCTGATATTCCTGACCAAGAAAGCGTCATATATTCCTTAACAATTTATTTTTTCCATATGGGATACCGCTTAGTCATAGTATTATGATTTTGCCTGATTATGATTCTGGGGTGCAATTTCGAGAAGCGCGTACCTCCGATTAATTTGAAACTTCCCATATGCATGTATTTTGATGCGCTGATTGCGACTACCATACATTATTGAAAATATCCGCAAATGTCGCTTTCAAGGTCAAACTTTGATAAAACTATAAAATTTTTAGGTTTTTTTCGTTTATTTTATTGAGTAGTGAGAATTTGCGAAAAAAATTTCCGTAAAAGTTGTAGATCCTTTTGTAATACACTTTTTATATGATATACATTTTTCCTCAAAAACCATTATTTTTCGAGAAAGGAAGGAAAATCTTCGTACAAAGTGTAGAATTGCTTCAAATGGAACTTGTGGCATTCGTGTGACTGATAACAGAAAAAAATGTAATCACATTCCTACCCCTTTCCAATATCGTGTGGGGGAAGGCACCTTTGTGACTGGTCACACAAATAATTCAGGTCACATGCCTATTCCTTTATAATGTCGCATGGGGGCGGCATCCCTGTGACTTGTCACAGAAATAATTCAAGTCACACATCTGCCTTTTCTCAAAAACTCGTGGGGGGCGGAAAGGCTCCCTTGTGACTGGTCACAAAAATAATTTATATCTCACCCCAAC